>JAHZNA010003694.1:0-11732 GCA_027743935.1 Sinodicranocentrus sp. ZH6 | reverse complement strand
GGATATGATGCTGGGGACAGTGTACTGGAAGATCTGGTGATGGTGCTGGAGACACGATGCCTGATGCTGGAGCCCTGCCACCAAACAGATCGACATCCATCAAGCTCGGCTTATGTATTAGATTCTAGAAAAGGATCCAAGTGGCGGATGTTAATGTGGATAAGGTTGGACTTGTTCTGAAATAAGGTTGTGCAAATTATAAAGATAACGAACCAGCAGGTCTTTTATTGTATGCATGCTGGTATTTGTGCATAATACTTCTGTTTGTTAAGATCAATAAAGGTCACTAGTATTTTATCGTTCAACTTCAAGTACAACAAATGACATACCTAGGTTTAGTTTAGGTGGGAGGGAGAGTTTGTCGTTGCATTAGTAAACTCCACGGAATTGCACTGCAGACTGCCACTGAAAATGCCATATCACGTGCAACCCATCACATAATTCCAACATCATCAGTCAAACGCCAAAAAAGTTTGTCATACAAATGCTTGATTTTCTTTCACTTTTGTTGGCATTTCACATTCTGTCTGATACATGACAGTATCAGTAAGCACCGCAATATGATTTATTCATTTATATCTGTAACACGTAACACAATATACTTTCAGCTTGGCTAGTTAACAGTCATAATATAGAGAAATGTATGAAAATCAATATTTCGTATTTAGTTTACGTTAACCTACACTCAATGAGATTTTCAGATGATACGAGTTTTAGTTACACACAACTGACCTTGTACTTTAAAGCTATAACTTTCAAAACTATAAATCTGCAATAGCAATATAAATGTTTTAGTCATCCAGTTTTCTAACCAAGGGTGCCTGCGGATTGGTATCATATTCATAATTCATACCGACAAGTAGAAAATGTTGGGCCAAGCTTTTAGGAGTCTTTGGGCAACAAAGAAAGTTGAAAGTGTAGAGAACCAAACATTGCAATTTTACAAATTAAGATAGATTACATCAGCAAAAGGTTCATGGAAATGAGCCAACTTGGTTGGACGAAAACGAATTGCAAGCAAAAGCTGGAGGCTTTACAAAATACGGGCAGATAGTAAATCATACGTAAATAAAAATACAAAAGAAATTTGTTAATTAAGTTGCTGCCAATGAATAAGATATGACTGAAGAGTATGATTCTTTGTTTGTACATTGTCTTGGCTTGAATTTACCTGTGTTCAAACTATGACACATGAAGAACCACTAATAATGAGAAGGATTATATGCCTTTATGATTTTACATACATACAAATGTTACAGGCTTTAGTTCAGTCAACAAGAGATAGAAAATGAATTATTTCCCAATGAAACTTTTCATTACACAATTATTTACTTCATTTCTTTCCCAGAGCCTACGGCTATACATTTCCGTGGCGTTGTTAGTGTTTTAATTTTTACGCACGCCTACGGACGTATTTTATAATGTCTTGTTGACTTGACTCTAAGCAAAACGAACAGATCGGATCGAAGTGTTGATATGCGTTCACGTTCATCCAGACATCCAGAGATTTTGTTTTACATACCTTGATGATGCTTTCAACAATATGAAAAAATCCTATTAAATCAACATTGAGATTCACTGGGGAAAATGTCAATATTTGTTTTGATACAAAATCAAATCAGAAAGACGGGAATCAGCGCTAATTTCATTTGCAACTACTTATTAAATAGACGCTGTATGTGCATGCTTAACTTGGGATTTTGATTACTAATCATTTGAGAAGGTTATTTTATGAGTTATCCAGAGCTAGGATATTGGATTTGTGCGTAAATTCAAAACAATGCAGTCATTGGGTATTTTTAGCTTTTTTCTACTCGAAGGTTGGTCGGGTTTACCAAGTCATCAATACTTTTTTTTAAATCATCATCAATTTCACCATTTCACTTTACCCCGCCTATAAATTTCAAGCGAGCAGGCATCTACCCTTACACCTTACACCTTAGTTTCCTTATTGTTCACTCTGGATATATAAACATTTTTTAATTTCGCACACTGACGTAATTTTTCACTCTGAGGTTGATGGATTCAGCGGACGCGTATAGTAACACGATAATCTTACATGGAGCTTCGGTGTCATAATTTATTCGCAATTTTGGCAATCTAGAATCTAGACACGCAGTTTGAATCCAATCAAGCCTATTATTCTATGTATTCTAAATGTTATACCTGGACCTGTTTCTTGTTTACGTATGTAAATGACGTGTTAATAACATCTTCGAAATGAAGACATAAAAACGTAAGAAGAGAATGGTATATGAACCCCGTCCACAAGGATTCACAAAAGGAAATGCCTTGAGCAAATTATTCGACCGAGCTGCTTTTTCAGAAATTGTTATTCTTGCGGCAAAATTGAAGCAATTCATCATCCTTAGTAATATGGTGAAGCATGGTAAATACGCATTTTTCAAATGGCTGCAAGCATGCATTGTGGAAGGCTCAAAATGGACACTGATAAACGACGAATGTGGATGGAGAAATGGACATTGGATTCAACATGCAAAAACAGGGGGTATTTTATATCCTCTTGAATATCAAATTGCATTCACGTTTTCTCACTTCTTTGAGCAAACAATTTGAGGCTAATTCCCCTTCATTAGTTCACTTTGTACAGAATGCTAATTTCATTTTAGCGTAAAAATTCTTACAATCATTTAGCTAGAGGTTCTGAGGAGATCAGAGAATGAAAGCATTATTTTGTGTCGAGTATTTTTGGAACTTCGGAAATGACCTGTTCAACCTCAACCATTCTCTGGTTGAGTGAATAACGTAATCCATCACATCACTGCAAAATGAAAGGAACAGAAACAACCTTTCAACCTTCAAAAGCCAGGTACATAATAAGTCAACAATGACACTATGTGAGAGCATGGTTAAAAAATCAATGTCAGTGTCAAAAAAAACCTTTACTGTAAAGTGAAAGGACAAACAAATATATGCCGACATATGTTTATTGATGTTCATGAATTTTGGTACGGCGGAAACCCAATTGTACGACAATTTTTATTTTTCCTTCCGCTCTAGTTCAATCAGCGGATAATTAGACGACGAATAATTTGCGACCAGAACGATATACCTACGCTACGCTAAAAAAAACCCAGTGTTTGAGATCATGAATGAAGGACTTATGACGATAAAGACTTTTGCCCGGTCTGTCAATCGGTAACGACAAGACAAGCAAACGAGAAACTTGCAATACTCTACATCAACTTCTGCAAGCATTTCAATCACAGAAACATACTGGGATGGATGGAAGGGATGTGATTTTTGTCACCTCTTTTAAGAAACCCCGTTTATGGATTGTGTTATGTTTGTAAAGTAGTAGCAAATATTTACTCTATAGGAGAAACGTCTGTCTGGCGTGAACCAAAAGTTAGCAAATATGAATTTGTATGCACAGTGTATCGTCCAGTATTAGTGTCATGGTGGAACCAAGACAAGAATAGGACATGTCACACGCAAATCGTTACATGATAGCATAATGTCGCAGCACAGGCACAAGTTCATGTCTCACATTTTTATCGTTAAACATGATCCTGAGAATCCTGACCTGACATATTGTAATTTGATAGGAACAGTTGCAGTGATGCACTTTTTTAACACAATAACAACTGCAGGAGAATAGTATAACAACTTTAAATTTTTATTTTTATTACAAACAGTAGAATACGTACTAGATGCAGCTGCCATTATGAGTTAGATTACTATCACTACTCTAAGCTTTAATAGCTCACTCGCAGGAAATTGATAATTGAGTCACGGTAAAAATGTGAGCTAAGATCCTCTATGTTTATGATCCTGCCTGCACCACCTTCTCGGTTTGGAGCTAATCGATCAAATTTGTCAAGACTTTCTGAGCATTCTAACCGTCAATAGTCACTCGAGTCGAGATGTAACAAAGGTATATATATGTATATAAGTTTTATGTAACTCTAAAATTCTCAAGTCTTTAATTTATTTCAAGAATCTTCTTCCCGACACTCTTATATATTATTAGTGTTATGTTTGCAAATCCTCATCCTCATTATAAGTTATGTCATGTAAGAAAGTGATTACACGTATTCATCTTTCCGTCCAGTTAAACCATAATATTAAAATACTAAATCTGAAGCCGTAATTTCGACTGAAAATACAACATGCAACGTACCTAAGCATGAATAAACGCGTGTAAGGTGTGAGTTAAAGAAAATCCACCTGCTAGAATGATCATACAGGAAAAAACATTCGACTTAAGTGCTTTTCAAGTGATTTTTTAATTATATTTATTATTTGTAATTATTGAGAGTTGAAATGAGACAAAATTACGATTTGCAATGTCAAGGCCTTCTCTTCCCAATCCCAATAACTATAACTTATTGCACTTAACTTATTACGCACTTAATGAAATGCATAGCGTAATAGCTCTATATATGACGACATCAATATTAGGTCTATTATTACTTGCATTACGATTTGACTGACTATTTGTAACATGAAATGAAAGATAATTGTTTCGTAGTTCCAGAATATATTAAACGCAACATACAACATAAGACAATAAAACAATTACCTATGTTGATATTGTTGGGTATTTGTATTATCAAGTATTTGCAAGTGATCTATGCTGTTTTCTTTAACTGAGGATGTAATCATTCGTATTCAGGTGTATATTGTAACGGACCATGGTTATAGAGTTTTAGTACTGTATTTTACTGAATGCGGCGGAGCCAGTGCTAAAATGAGGTGGCGCTTTACATACCTATGTGCACGCGTGGAATTAATAAAATGTGGTTTCCAAATAAGGGATATCGCTATTTATTCGTCAATTTGTGACTTTATCGCGAGCAGTTTTATGGACGCAACAAGTATTAGATTTGCAGCTTTCTTATAATGATGTACGAGCCTTTGCTTGAATTCATCCTCATCGGTGGTCCAGGTTATGCGATCCATTCGTCCAGCAGCAGGCCGACGAGTTTCTTGTTCTTGCATACAAATATACCATACTATGCTAAAAATTACAATCGTTGCCTGTAAAAAAAAATTGTATGCGTAGATAGGATAAACAAAAAAATATTGCAGCTAGCGTTTAAATATAATGTTTGATCTATTACCAATCATATTTTTTCGGCATCTAAAAAAGAATTCCAATTTGTCATTGTATCGGGAAACATTATTATCTCTGCAGGTTAGTAGGTATTCAGTACCAAACTAATCTAATCGCGATGATGCTTCCAGTAAACAATCCAAGGTTTCTACAGGGCTCAGACTATGACGCTGCCCATCCTTGGAAATGAAATGAACCGATGAAATGCCTGCATGTCGAAATTGTTAAACATGTTCTTGGTAATACGCAAGCACTCTTGTGAAAGGCAGTAAAGTATGTATGATGTGCATTACTGGCATGTAAAAAATGATGAGTTTCATAAATCAATGGATAAAATTATCACTTTAGGTGCGCATAATATACGATTCTTCAAAGACCGCAAAGAAAATGTCATTAATCATCACGTTCGTCGTTGTCATTCTCATTTTCTCCACCTTTAGTTTAGACGTAGCTAAATGGCAAATCCAATTTATACTGGAAAGCAGAGCTACTTTAAGCATTGAGATATTGAATGGAGTCAGATGGAGCCTGGTCCATTATCTAGAAATTCGGGCCTTTATGTTTTATTCATGCTGCAATTTTTGTATTCAAAAAGGGTGTGAACGGAGAACATTCAAAGGGGCAGATAATAAATGAATTTCGCAGTAATCTTCAATAACCACAGTAGTTCGCAGGTGTCAATTTGATTTTAGCCCATGCGAAATGGTTTTTCCAATATGGAACCCCAAACGAATTTTACAATAGGCTCGATTCGATATAGTAGCTTCTTCATTTTAAATCTATTGTCCGCCCACTTCATTCCCATTTCTTGCCAAACTACTTGAGACATTTGCATTTTTGCATAAATTTGCCAGTTAAGAAATGCATGTGTCCAGATTAGATCATTAAAATGTGATCACCTGATCACCATTCCAAAGCCTAATATGTGACTTAAGGCGTGTAAAACCATTGATAATGATATCCAACGAAATTACATTATTTAAATCCGTTGACGGAGTACACACAATAGGAATCATTTAAGCAGTGACGTTGTTTCTATTTAAAAGATTTCATCAGATATTTGAAATGGAAAGCAAAACTTAAACTCTGGAAAATGGAAAGAGATACTTGTGCAATTTGGGAGGATTCCATTTATGTTAGCCTAACAAGCCAAACATACAGTTAGTTTTCGTGCTTGTACCCTCCTCCGGAATATTTACTAACGTGAACACAATTGGGAACCGATAATTTCTAATTTTACGCTCGCAAAAATTATTAAATATGATAACAAGAAACACAAGCCAAATCGTGATGCTAATCTAAGAAAATACTAATCTAGCTAAAATACTTTTTTTCATTTCAACCAAACACTTGGCAGTAAAATTGGCCTATTAAAGCATTCAAATTAGATATCATGACAAATAGATAGCGTGCAGAAAGTAATAAAACTTCGTATTTACGATGATGCTCTCAACTGAACAAACTTATTTCCTAATATGGTAAGGAGTGAACACGAATTATTGCAATGTCAAGTTTTTCGTCGTCGGAAAGAAATACTATCGTGATCACGATCCGTGTATTTACTTTTTCATCAAAATGCCCCTTCTTCAAAGTACATTCATACTGGTTCCCATATTACACTGCTCATTTCCACAATTTCCTTGCTCATAAAATGATAAGTGTTAAGTCATGTCTTCTCTTGAGCGTGTACGAAGAATAACGAAGTAAGCAAAAATTTGACAGCGGACAGTAAGTGTGAATGTGAAGTTGAAAATTACAGGAATGGCATATGCATGTAGCGTTTCGGTAAGCATCAATAACCCACAGTTTTAGAGAAAAACATATTCCAGTGATTCACCTTTAGATGACTTCGGAACTTAATTTATATAGCATATATCATGAGTAAATGCATGTTTGAGAGTTTCTCATCCTAGCAACTTTAAGAGCACTGGTAAAGTTTTATCGATACTCCAATGTTCACCATGTCTCAGATTCTCATATAAAAAATGAAATAGCATAGAACAAGAGTAATTTATCATACCTCCATGTGAAAGACTAATTCCGATTGCAATGAGCTACTGACAATATAATAAGACAAAGATTGTCCAAATAAACGTAGTTAGGCATAATCCGTCAATTTATGTCAATATTATTTACCTGCTCAGCATAATTTATATTCTATCAGTGCAAAGGGCAACATTCTAATTTGCATTTTAAGCCCTGTGATTTCGTGTTTGCGGTGAACGCAGACTAACACCATAATACGTGTTATTAGTTTTGGTTCAGTCAGATCAATTCCAAAATGTGTGACGGGAATACTAATAACAGATGTAAACGGTGGATAACCGTTAATCAAGATGAATACCGTAATCCGGCAGAAACGAAAGTAGAACGGTATTATAGCAATTTTCCCGTTCAGACTTCACAATAGATTTTGCTCAACTATTCTGGGAATTCTTTTTCTTCAAATTATTATATTCGTGATTATTGCCAGGTACATTCAATCTGAGGAGATGGCTCGGTATGAAGACTGCTTGAAATGCAAGGAAGCTCCAGAAGAGGAGAACAAAGCTGTGGCAAGGCATACCATGTGTTGTACAGCTCAAAATGAAATGCGAGAACCTACTTTTATTCCTGATGACCACCATATCAATCCCGGTACGGTTAATGACTAAATGTAGTTCTCAGGACTCATATAAGCGGATACATGTATTTTTCGTTCATCGTCCATGTTTAATAAATTCTATTTTACGATTATTTCGCACGAAGCTGTAAAGTGCAAACCTCCTTGGTGTCGATGCCTTGCAACTGGAGACCCCAACTGTTATGATGAGGTCCGAGGTGAGAAAGACACAGAAGATTTGTGTCAATGCAAGAAATGTTACAATCAAATGGAAGCATCAGAGGATAACAGTAAACTTAGAGTCTACTCTTCCACTCACTTTTTGGATTTTCGCAATCCCGAATTTCCATACATTCAAACAAAGATTGCAAACCAACAAGAATTTGATGCAAGGTTTAAAGCTTATAAAGCAAAGAAAGACGCAGAGGACGCTCTTAAAGAGCCTAAAATAGTTCCACAAGCATCTGAACCAGAGGACCGAGTTGATCCAAACTGCTTTTGTTTGTATGAGGAACTGCCTCCTCAAAAGCTGCGAAGATCTTGGAAAGCCAATGAGAGCTGGTGGCGAAATCCGACTGATGATTGTCGCAAAGGGATCGTTAAGAAATACATCTATACTACAACATATCGTGAGATGAATAAAGATGGGGCGGCACTTCCTGTGGCTGTCCGGGACATTCCATTTAGTTCAAAAGAACCAAATGCGAATCCCATTCAAAATTTGGCAGAACTCGCAGAAAAAACATTAGTTCCAATTGGAACCCCCACATTTGAAAGGTGGGATCGACCTCAAGTTCGTGTGATGGCACAAAGGTGTGATACAATGTATAACCGACCGGATTTGTGTCACGATGCTTATTTCCAGGAGCATCGATTGTGCCGAGCTAAGTAAACCTTTTACGAAACTCATAATTTTATCTTTGAACTACCAAATTACCTATTTTTATACAATGACTTTAATTATTATGTAATTAGATTTGCTCGAGAACCAGAAATTCATGTCGGTGCAACAAAGGAAAATATGGAGTTGGTACGAAAAGAAAAACTTCGCTTGTGCTATGACAGACCAATTCCAGGGTGAATGACCACATTCTTTCTATCTTTATCCAGCCAGATATATCATTTGCTGTATTTTACCCTTTTATTTATGAGTTTTGGCAGCAAGTAATACTCTAAGTAACTCATTTTATTAGATATGCTGGATATGACTGTTTAGTAGCCCCTCCTGTCTGCAAAATAAAGAAAAACATGAATCGGTGGGATCCTTACGAAATCATGTCCAGCTATCAGGCTAACTACATGTAATGAGCATTAAGCGAACTGATACACTGTAGATATGAGAATTTGTGAAATACTATATACATCACATTTGTCGTTCGTGTGCATTATCTTTTATGCCGGCAGTTTCCACCCAGAAGAAAGTTATGCTACTCCCGTCCAAGCCATCAAACCAGACGACTTTGAAAAAATCGGCATTCCGACCAACCCAGTCAACACATTGAGTCGAATGCCACTTCCAGACGCGCAGAGACTGTCATGCTACTTGGAATGCAATTCTCCAGAGTGTCCTCGAGGATACACTGAGATTTGCAGGTCTTCTTCATCAACTTAAAAAATGAATGAGTGAGAAACTGATAAGTTTGTAAAGGAACCGATGACAGATTTAATGAATGGGTTAATTGACCAAACCCTAACCCATAGATAGTGGGCAATAAGCATGTTAAATAAGTTTTATATCCATTTGTATAAAAATGAATCAAGCAATCAGTGGATTATTACATTTAAAGTAAATGACCATGTAATAGTAATTAGCTGTTCTTGTCTTGCCAGTATTTTTTATTCGTTCGGAACTCCGCACATCAGTCAAGTGCGTAACGTTTACAAAAATTTCATAATTTCCAGACCATACGCAACTCATCGTTTTACCATATTACCATAAGTATTAGCTCATTGGCAGCTAAATTGCATCAGATCAAATTCAGATTGCTCATATAAATTTGATGAATCACAGCACAGCATGGCGAGTGCTTGGCCCATTTCTACGTGTATTTCCTTAGAAGACATCTCCTCAAGCTTGACTTCACCTTTCATATTTCATTCCCCTCGACTTAGTTGTTCGTAAGTCTCTGGAAGTGTCATGTGTCACAGTTAATCATATTTACAATGATATTATAAACATATCTGATTTTGATTTTACATTATTTTGCAGTTTCATGTTTTAAAATCAGTAATAAGCTAGGCTTTACTGAAGAAGACGGCCTTTGTACTTCAAACATACATCGTACTCCGTACTCCCACAACCACAGATGAGATAATTTTTTCTTATTCTAAGGATTCATCAGTTGTCACACGCATAAGTTGTGAGTACAATTCGACATTTGATATATGCATGTATCATGTTTATACGGAAGGCCTAAATAAAGTTGTGCTACAAAAATTTATAATTTAAAGTCCATTAGTTTTCCCACTTCGCCAACACATGCAATCACGTAAATTTTGTTCATTTCTCAGGATTTCATTTCTCATTAGTTTTTAATGTAGAGAAACTGATTTTAGTTGTTTTATATACTTTCACGGTTAAAGTAAAGTAGACTCTTCCGCTTCACTATTTCCACCAGGAATAATTAAACTGGTATTAATATAGGTAGATCAAGATTTATTGAATACGTGACATTTTGCACGTCACACGTGGCGTTGCTGAAGTAGTTGACCATCGACTTGTGAATTGTGAATAACATCAGTATCTTCTTCATAGTGAAGTTATTAAATGGTTTATGGCAAAGCCAAGCAGGTAAAGCAGGTATTTGCTGTCGGTATAGTATAAATCAATTCAATTCAATGGTCATCATTTTATGACAGCGGGTAATCCTCGGCGCCACCATTTGCATTGGTAGATAACATATTTACCAAAAAGCAATAATTATTATATCGATCGTTTTATATTATTTCCTACTTTCGTGTGGGTTTGGGTTTTCCAGTTATAGGTAAAACTTAAGGATTGGGGACAGTTTTGTCACGTTTTCATTTAGAAAATTAAACGTTCTGGATATATGCTGTTTTATCAATATGGTCAGCATTCAGCATCACGTGCCGAGTATAAGGTAGCAATAGCAATGCTTTATCCCCTCATGGCTCCTTCCCCTACGTTTACGTTCGTCTCACTTTTTGGTTAGCTCTTTGCCAGTCTTTCCCTCATTTTCCAGAGTTCCATGTTCCATCCAACACGATAGTGCAGGGAAAAGCTTCAAGTATTAACCCCCCTGCTTAGTGAATTTGTGAAGCTGTAACGCCTACAAACTACAAGCTCGCAGGTTTCACGAATTCATACCGGTTGCCGGGGAGATGTGGCAAAACTTTACGAAACATAACAGGGGCGTAAACTCACGAAAAACTATATTACGCTGCTACACGCCTATCGATTCCAATTTCAGTCCAGTCAGTATCCAGCCTCAGTGTCTATATATTTTTGTTTGAAGCAGGGATCGGTTGGAATTGCTACCGTATTGAAGTAAAGAAAGTTGACTTCATTCCTTAATTTCGGACGTCGTATTGGTGGTTTGATCTGTAACTTCAAAAACAAGCAAAGGTCAAGTTTGTTTCCATTCAAAGGAGACATAAAATTATACAGGGACGTGTGGAAAAGGTACGTGATATTTCAATGCGTTTTCAAATGTTGTATGTATGTATATTCACGATCACCACAACAGATGCATTGACTTTTGACTTACAATTTACATTTATTTTGATGATATTTTAAAGTAGTTTGTGGCTGATTTAGTACTTTCACTTCAGTGGCTACATTATCGACTAAATCCTTTTTGTTATCATATATGTACCACAATCCCTCTCCTTCTCGTTAGAACATTATTAGTATCGGAACGATACTCTTTAATAATGTTGTGTGTGTCTGTCCATATGTGCCTCTGGCACTCTGTCCGAAGGATTATTCGAAAACGACTCAACCTATCGACTTCGAGTTTTTTTATTCGATAGGTATCATAAATATCTCGCCACGGCAAGAAGATGGAACCTTCACCAGGTTCCCTTCAT
>JAHZNA010003693.1:0-10385 GCA_027743935.1 Sinodicranocentrus sp. ZH6 | reverse complement strand
TTTGCAAATTTTTAAAAACAGATGGAAGTTTTCAGCAAGCATTGTGGAAAATGGGAAGGAGGATTAACACAGTAGTTGATTTAGCGAGCTTGAACTTTCGACTAAAATATATTCTTATTTTTGATGAGTTGAGCTGGAAAAGGTAATTTGCAAGATTTTCAACCTTATTCAGTCTACTGGCTTTTATTCAGTTCACAATTCTGACACAATTTATTGTAGTAATTATTTAGTATGTCTGAATGATAAATTTTTAGCTCATATTTCAAACACTGTCTCACATGACTGTCAACAACTTTCAAAATCTTGATTGAATTTTAGCCAAAGAGTGTCCCACATAATTAAATTGTATTTAATATTCAAGATTGGTAATAAATGTCATAAATTCTTTTGTAAGAGATGTCATCCATTTGGAACATTCTATGAGAAAATACTCTTTCTATAAAATTATGGGAAATGGTTGAATACTACTAGTCAAAGAGCTTACCATGCAAAATATTTCATTGGATTTAATTAATATCAGAATAATCAGCAACATATAATTGTTTTTCTCCTTTATTTATTTAAGAGTATATGAAACCATGCCCCACCAAACCAATATTTTCCTAGTAGGATAAATGAGTTTATGCTAAATTGAATCGATGCATTAAATTGTGTGAGTATATCCAAAATTTGATAGTATTTGCTGATTTGAGTACCGAGCGAATTTTGCAAACAATTTTCGCTTGCCGAGTTGGCGGCTTTAGTGCATATCATAGCAATTCAAATATAAGGTAAAAACAATCAAACAAAATGTCACATGTTTGAGTAAACTTTATTGAATGAAATTATTATCAATTGACAATATTCCAAGTAAACTGAATTGATGCTAATGATATAAACCAAATTAAAACTATTAGACAACCTAAATATGATGACTTTGTTTTAAAAACGAGTTATATTTTCTGAATCACTCTTTCGTAAACTCTTCCTTTCTTTTCCCTCTCTTTGTAGCAGATATCTCGGGAATTAAATCCCCTGAACAAGATGCATGATTTTTCCTGTCTCTGTCCCTCTGAATAACAAACCCACATTCTGCCAGAGTATATTTGAACTCTTTTTAAAGCTCTCCTTGAGAATGCGCCCCAGCCAAATTGAGTTAGAAAGCATTTATACGAATGATTTTCGATCAGAAATGACTCTTATGATGACATTTCTCCTGTCTGTGCATGTGTGATAGGATTACAACATTACAAATGCGTTTGAAGTGTTCACCCGGATGAAAATTGAGAGACCTCAAATGTTTAACATTTGTTCAAAAACATTTCCATTGAATATGATGACTGGTAGTTAGTTAAATTTTTATATTAATATGCTTCATAATCTATTTAATGCTTTTTATCTAGCTTCTGTTTCCATTAATTACATGGCTTTTTCAACTATGCCTTTGCTCTTTTTCTTCACATGACTGGAGTGCATAGACAAGCAGAGCAATATGAGGTGTTTAAGTGTCGAGGTGAAACTAGTGGGATTGTCTTTATGAGAAGTATATCGAAAAATACATATACGAACGAAAAGCATGGCATTACGGCAAGAAAAAGTGAATAATAAAGTTTGCTGAAATTACAATTTGATGTCGAGTTTAATTTTTATTGAAACATACTTTTCTAACAATTTGAATCCTTCAAATGAGACAAAGTTATTCTTGATTATAAATAACATCCATTAAATTGTATCAGAAAATGATTGATCAGCTTTTTAAGTAATATTACAAACTACAATTAATGTTTTGTATTATTTTGCATGGGAGAGACAAAAAAGCTCCAGGACTGCTTCGTGTGATTCGGCCGGGTTCTGTTGGGAAAAGCTTTTGCAAGTTTTGCAGTCCATGACTTCTTTTGACTTCCTTAAATTGTACGAATTTAAACAAATAAAATAAAATAGCCAGAATGTTAACTCAATTAAATTATGACGCATATTACATATCATATACTTACGACATCAACAAAGAAACCGCTTTTAATTTAATGTCTTCCATGGAATCCACCTTTCTCGCAAAGAGAAAGAGGCTAAAGGCCATATCCACAGTGAACCACTCGACATCCTTTTTTATTATGATGGAGGACACCTGCTTCTCCAGAGATTTGATGTCATACTTATGACCAGCTTGAAGAAGCTCGAGAGCAACGTCACAATTTTCGAATGCTTGATCCAAATCCAAAGTATAGATGTAATCCAACAATGCCTTGACTCCAATGGAGGTAATATCTTTCATTTCGATGTGGTTGGTCTTTGCCTCCTTCATGTCCGTTTCTAGCATGGTCGCTAGGACATCGCTTTGCGCTGAAATTTGAAATTATTATAATTTGTCATATAAAACATACAAAACAGCTGCTTGCGTGTGATGCTGATACCTGCTAAAAAGGGTTTATTGCAGTTGAAGACAGTTCCGTCCTTTGCTGTAATGGTGACATCGAAGTGAACCTTGGAGTCAAGAATTTTCTTACAAATGCGAGCCAAACCTTGCTCCTTAATGTTAACAAGGGCCAACTGGTCATTGGCAGAGTTTAACAAGTGATTACAGTCTGAGATAAGGGAAACTGTGACACATCCCAAAACAGTTGTTCTATTTCCAGAATTAAAATTCTTGAAAACGTATTCCCAGCTGCCGGTTGGATGTGTTGGAACATCTTTTACTTCTGAAAAGAGTCCGTTTTTAATGCAACCTTCAATTCCAGGATCAATACTTGAATTTGTAACAGAGGAAGAGGAAGATGTAGGTTTATCGATTGGAATTTCTGGATTGACAACAGAAGTAACACAAAGTATATTTTTTAACTTAATTTCATATTTGGGAACAAATTTTACTATATAATCTATGCGGTTACTCCTGTCCCTACCTGCGCTAAATTGGACAGGATAACGATCAAATACAACTCCACCAGCGTAAGCGTAAGGAATGCAGCTCAATTGAATTCGCACTTTAAGACCTTCCACCCACAAAGAATCGAGATTTTCTTCAAGAAAACCATGCAAACGAACAAGGCATTTGTTAAAATCTTCCGGATTGTCAGGATTTTTCTTAACATGGATACAAATTGAGTAACTAAATAAACAAAGAATAAATTATAAATTGTCAATTGTACATCGGCAGAAGCTGCAATAATGAATAAAGAGAAAAGTAGAACTAATATTTTTTAAAAACAAAAGAACCTTCCGATCCATTCCTTGTATTGTTTCGATAAAGCCACAACTTTTTGTCGGTATTCTTCATGCGACGAATTTCCTCGAATAGTTCTTGATTGTTTTTCCACACGAAGGGGAATTTTTAAAAGGGTGTCACTGTCACCAGGTAATCTTGTCTTGCCAAAGGTCTGGCTGTCGAAGAGGAGAATTTCCATCACTGAGTTCAGTATTTAAATTGTTATTTATACACAAATGATTTTGGTGAGCTGTCGGTGAGTCAATTACACTAAGTTAAAGTATTATATCGAAAGAAAGAAGACGATATAAAAAATGATTTAAACTAATAAAAAAATAAACACAGTCAACAGTGATAGTAAAAGGAGAGACACAAACATTCGAGACTTTCGAGTGTCATCTGTTCCCAGCATTCTCACACACAATCAGCATCTGCATTAGTAAATCCACGGAGGTATATGTGAGAAAAGAGAGGTTTGCTTGTATTATATTATGTAAATGAGCATACTCTTCCAAACTGATGATTTACTAAGCAGTTCACCATATATTCCTGCATCTGTTTTGTTTTCCACCAGTGACAGGGTGGAAGGTCCCAAGCTTACCAAAGCTTCTCCCCACCAGTATCTTACCATATTAGGTCCCCACCATACCGTACCTTACTGGGTCTACACCGGGTTGGTGGCTTTCTGGCGACAACTTAATTTCGACAGTTCATTAGTCGAATTAATTTGGTCGAACTTTTGTTTAGGCGAAAAGTTTATCTGACGAAATATTTTAGGGCGACAGTTTATGGGGTCGACATCTTTAATGTCTTAATCCAAAACCTAATTTGTTAAATCCATTTAAACTATTCAAACTATTGATCATTCTTTGATCATTCACGTCCAAAACGCCATAAAACCTCAATCTTAGCTAAATGAAAATTACACTATCCCATGCATGCATACACGTCGCAAACCCGCAACCTCATGCTGTGCTTTAGCAGAACTTAATCTTGACATTGCAGAAATAACCTAACGAAGGCCAAATTAATTAGACATACATTCAGAAGTAAATGATTAGTCAATAAGTCTGGACATATTACTCCATGGTCTAGACCTCGACATTTTAGAATATGATTTTGATCCCTAACGTTATTTGGCTTTAGTTTATCGGAAGCTATTACAATGAAAGTAACAGATTTAATATTATCGCCATTAATTGATACACCTACATACACACTGAATATCATAGTGGCGTGTAGCATATCAATCAAGCAATAACACATAATAATTTATTTTACCACCGTTCCGATACTCAGTAAATCTATTTTACGAAACATTTATTTCCTGATGTGACTACCACATTTACCATGTAAGTAAATTTGAGGTGGCGATTCCCTTTGGTAAATTGTAGAGTTTAAATTAATTACCTGTTTAACACATTTAACACTCATACCCGCGCCGCGTAAACAAAAAAGTAGAAACTATGTATGAAGGAAAGGAAGTTAAACGTTTTCACTGTATGTTAAATCTGCTATACAAAATGCGTTAGATAAGATTTTAATAATGATTATAATTAGCTTAAATAAATAATTTAAATAACTAATGTCTGTTCGCCCTTCAAACTTTTCTTTCACTTGGCGATGTGGTTATGAAACTTGATTTTTATGTGTAGTGCTTATATTTACAAATGGAGGATCATTTTATGTTGAGTATGTAATTAATATGCATGTTACTTTGATTGCTCTGGCCATTTTTGACAACAAAATGTATGTAAGCTGCTGTAGACTCATTGTTATATATTAGTTAGGTGGAGACCCACTTTGGTTTGGTGGGGACCAAGTATGGTAAAGTACTGGTGGGGACCCGCTTTGGTAAGCTTGGGACCTTCCACCCAGTGCCAGTACACTTGTGGGAATCTCGAGACCTGCATGAGACTAAAAGTAGAGTACTCAATTAGTTTCTTTAGGGAAGGAGATTACACCGCCCTCAATGAAACATCCTTTGAATGTAATGTAATCCAGTAATTAAGTGTATTGATTTGCCTAATGTGTATTGGATTAATCAATTATTCACCTTCACCTTGACTTGTTGAAACCACTCACCTCACTGCACTGCCATTTCCGCTTCCTCCTATCCTTTGCATAAATTTCCAGATATAGCACGGTGGTGGTGACACGCGATATAAACTAGATGAACAAAGAATGGATGGGGAACTGTGAGATTTTTCATTTGTAGCGAGGCAAACCCGACAAAGAACGTTTTCGTTTTGCTCAGCAGAGGAAAGAATTCTCACATTCTGGACGGGATTCTGTCATTTGTAAGCAAAGCTGTAAGTGAAAAGTGAAACGAATCTAAATTCTCTGACATTTGGTGTTTGGGCGCACGTGTGAGGTAACTTGGATAACTTTCAACTTCAACTTTCACCGACAGTGGTTTAACTGGCAACAGAATTTAGAGGGAGGACAAGATAAGGACTCTTAACTTAATTAACTGCTGTGACTGTCAACTGTTGACTGTAGTTTGAATTTAAACATTCTATGAATGAAGGTTACTATTTTCCAGAATTGTGAACCTGATTATTTTTATTTTTTGGAAATTAGATTGATTGGATGCCAATATGAGAAGGAGTAAAGGAAAAGAGCATGATTCATGGTATCAGTGGACGACGACAAGAAGTAAAACTTTAAACTTATGTTGAAAATTATTCCATTTTGATGAAAAGGATGTTGGTTGTCAGTTGATCAGTTGTACGTACTTTTAAATTTATTATGCTATATTTTAAACAGGAGAGCAATTCCGGGATCCAAAGGAAGTAAATAGCTCTAAAACTGGGGGAGAAAGGTGCTCTTGTGCAGAAAAACAGCAACATGGAATAAAATTGTTTGCTACTGAAGGAATAGTTTTCGTTAGACCAACTCAACCTTGTCATTGTCAAAACGGAAAACCACCCACTGATAAAACGTCATTAGACAAGACTACAACGGGAATAAAGTCAGCAGGCGAGACTACAACTTCAACGAAAGAAAAAGGTTCGGAACATGATTCTTTTCGGAAAGGTAGCAACACATGTTATCTGCTTCGCGTGATATGAACAATGAAAGGAAATGAACAATTTAATTAAATATTTACTCTTTAATGATGAATGATCGTATTTTTTATCAGTGTTTGGAAAAGAGTTTCCACCTTTGAGGTCAACTGAAAGTAGGAGCCGACATACCTTTGGAACACCAATATCTTGCTCATTGTTTCCACAGGAATTAACTCCGCAAACTTCAAACTCTCACGTAAAGACAACGCCTGGAAGACGCTCCAGATCAACGAATGAAGGTCATTGGCAATTGTAGAGAATATTAAAACTTGAAATAACTAATACTGGGCTGTTGACTGGTAGACATTGTAAACACTGAATGACTATAATATTTATGATTAATAACGAATTGCGTGTGTTGTAATAATTTAGGAATGGCAGTTTCAACAAGTTCCGGTTCCGACGTGAAGTGGGATCTTGTACCAGTGCTCAATGGTCTGGAAGAAAAACTAGCTAAGGCGCAGAGTCTCAGTGCATTGTTCCATGTTAATCCTCCTGGTATTGTTGCGCATCAAAATGGAGATTGGAACTGGAACCGACCTGGTTACATCAGGCTGCCGTTGGACTGTGCTTTCGTTAAAACTGAGGTTGACTCAGTTTCGAATAGTTCTCGAAAGATTCCTCTGTGGAGTATAATTCGCGATGAGTTGACTGAGCTGGGATTACTTTGTCGAACAGGTGAACATTCTTACTATGTAACAAACTTGTGATAATTTTTGTTGGCACCAGTTTCAAAAAGTTTTACTTATGTAGATTGTGACCCGCCTAAAGTGAACATTGGGATGCAAATTAAGAAAGCTGTTTCCTTGTATAATATGCGACTAGCTTCACAATGTGACTTTCTATTACTCAACCACCCAGAGTTATCCCATCGTCTTCGAGAGTGTCTTCCGAACATTGTTACTCAAGCATTGAAACTAGCTAACATACTTGCGACTCCAATCCCAATCCTGAAACGGGGAAATCCTCACACTCTTTATTTGACTCGGGAACTCGTATGCAGTTTACTGGCTAATGGATTCTTCTGTACGATTCCAGATCAGATTGAAAAAGAGCTGCCGATGTTTAACTTTTATGAACTTTTCGACTCCAGCTCTTTGGATGAAAAGTGGACGGCAAAAGTGGAAATGTTGAAGTGCATTTTGGAGTATTTTTCTCAATCTAACAAGGATGAAGACAAGCACAGCATTATTTCATACGAGAGGCGTTGCATTTTCATCTATCAAAATTGGCATTGTTCGGGAAGTCGTCTGAGTGAGTTGAAGGTGGAACGTAGGCTGGGAATAGAACACTCGGAAGGGATGCTTCAGGTTGATTTTGGTAATAAACGGGTGGGTGGTGGCGTTCTTACTAAAGGGATGGGAATGGAAGAGATTCGGTTTTGCACCACACCAGAGCTAATTGTCGCACGTCTTTTTACTGAAACCCTGGGAGACGACGAAGTCTTAGTGGTCACTGGGACCAAGCAATTCAGCTCGTATTCAGGTTACAGCTCTACATTCAAGTTTGAACCGATGGAGGAGCAAAGACAGCAACTGAAAAAGGACCAGCTGGGGAGGGAGTTGACTCAAATGGTTGTCATGGATGCGATTCATTTTCAACCGTAAGTATTTTTTATCATAGTCACGAGTATTGATCTGTTTTAGTGAAAGTCGAAAATTACAATTTTTAAATCTTTAAATGTTATTTGATCATAAGGTCCAAGCGCTGGAAGCAGTACCGGAGGACTCAAATTGAACGTGAACTTCACAAATGCTACATCGCCTTCACTCCTGGGAAACATGTAACCCCCATACACAACCGACCTTTGGTATTTTGTACAGACAGTGTTTCCCAACAAAAGGAATTGTTGGATTTGGCTGAAATCTTATTCAAAAAGAATATCCTCGTTGGTCACTTGTATCAGATGCTTGTCAAGTATGATAATACCGTTCCAGTTCCATCATATTCATCTATGTGTCCTTCTCTTTTTGAATATATCAAATGTGACGTCTCCAAAGAACGGAATTGATAAATCATGAAAGATAATATGATCCGTTTGTTTGTCCATTACTTTGTTTTATTATATGACATTGAGATTTATAATTTCTCAAGACCAATGTTAATCAACTCTTGTCCTTATCTTATCTTATTACTAATCAAATTATGTATGACTAACATGATGAGTTAAATTATGTAAAAACCATTAGTTTTTCCTCTCTCCATATTGTTTCTTTAAAAATCATTTTCATTAATTACATCATCCCAATTCTCATTTACAAATATTTAATTTAAGTTATCATATCAATTGCTCTCAGTAATTAAACGTCATTAGGAATTGAATACTTAGTGGTACATGATACATAGGGTCAGAGGTGGTGATGTGAATCACCACAGTAACACTGAAAAGAATACTGTATTATTCTATGTAATGTCATCATTTACTTTTACGCGATTAAAACTGAAACCGCTTTTCATTCTTTCATGAATTCAACTTTCCTCGTGAAAAGATTAAACCAATCAATCTCACTTCCTAAGAAAATGGACGAGATCCGTTTCTTTAGTGCTTTCATTTCATATTTGTGAGCAGCCTGTAGTAACTCAAAAGTGAGGTCACACCCCAGCCCCAGCCCACCGTCCCCTGACCAAGTCAAGACTACAAGTGTAAATGTATTCATAAAACCTTGACATTTAATCTGCCTGTTTTGACTCCCTTCGAATCCATTATGTTGTTCAGCATAGCTAAGACTATTTGACGACATCTATCGAGGGTCAGCCAAAAAGTCGGCCATCGGGGGTCAGCTAGTGCTAGTTGGCTATCGGGGGTCAGCTAGTCGGCTATCGAGGTTTCACCGCTTGGTCGNGTCAGCTAGTCGGCTATCGAGGTTTCACCGCTTGGTCGGGCTATGCACTACAGACAGAACAGCTCGATTACAGGTAAATATAAAATAACAAAAGCAGCTGGCTATTTTCCCACGGTCAACGGTAGAATCGCTTCCACTGAATGATATTACTTTTTGTGAACTGTAAATACTAGTAAATAGGAATCAATCTACTTGAAATTTCAAATTGACGAGATCACTACTACAGAAATATCTCTCCAGTCATTTTTAGTTTCTTGCGGAACTTTTAAAACGTTTAATGAATTAAATTAAAAGCTCATTTAGCTAACTTTTCTGTTTTTTCTTCTTCACTACTGTTATTGTTATCGGATTTGTGTGAATTTCCTATCCCCAAAAAAGTACATGTGTATTATGTACCTCTGTTCTCAAGTAAAAATCATAAAGTATACAGACTTTGTTTTACACAAATCCGATATAACAATAACAGTACTTGTCACATAATTTTGTTATAAAATTATTTTGTGAATACTTGAATTGGTGTCACTTACAATTAGCGATATGGAAGTTATACTAATTGATAACGGTAAATTTTCGGTGGAGAGATGTGTCCTAAGCGATACTCTTGTTAAAGTTGACATTAACGTTGCTCAGTTTAATTCGCGTTGTGTGCGAGGAAATCCGGCGGCTGAAGAATACAGGAAAAAAATTGTTGCTGCCTCAACTGATTACTTCAAGAAAACCAAAAGGTAATATCAAATATTGGAACTAACATCTAAAAATTACTCAAGTTTGTATTTTTAAATTTGTGTTTAACTAAATATTTTGATTGAAAGATCACTTTGTGTCCACATTAAGAAGAATCCTACAAACCCCAGTGAATTAAAAAAATGCCTGGTTCGTGTGCACGGTTTCTTGTGGGAAAAAGTGAACTCACTTCCGGTAAACGATGTCAGGATAAGACTTCAGCTTTGCTTTTATGAGCATGCCAAATATTTTGTTAATAAACCGACTATAGTACCTCCACCTATCCTATGGATTGCAGGTACATACTAATTATAATTTCGTTTTCAAACTATAGCAAATTCTCAATTCAGTATATAAAGTGTGTTCAATTCAAATTTTTTGTATTTTTCATTTTACATTCATGAACAGAAATGCCCGTTGCTGCAGCCATTTCTGCTGGCGGTGTATATGTCGATTTGACAAATGAAGGTTGCTTAAAGGATGAAAGCTTCATCGAAGCTGCAGACATTATGTTCAACAAAGATGAATTGTTTGATTTTCACAAAATATATGTCATTGTCACAATAAGTT
>JAHZNA010003692.1:0-48350 GCA_027743935.1 Sinodicranocentrus sp. ZH6 | reverse complement strand
TACTGCCTTATTACGGTACTCCGGAAAAGCCAGCAGCCCATTTTCCATTTAATTTTGATCTCATTCGCTATGTGAATGGATTATCAAATGCTTCTGCTGTCGAGAAAATTGTGGACGAATGGTACTTGAAGAAACCAGAAGGGAGCACGGTTAATTGGCTGGTTGGAAATCACGATAATAGTAGGGTGGGGGCAAGACTTGGGGAAGACGCGATGGACAAATTGAACATGCTAATTATGCTACTTCCTGGAAGCGTCGTTACATATTATGGAGAAGAAATAGGAATGGTTGACACATTTATTAGCTGGGAAGATACTGTCGATCCGCCTGGTTGCAATGCTGGTCCAGATCGCTATCATCTTTTTTCCCGAGATCCAGAAAGGTACTATGGGATTTATCTAAAATCAATATTATTTGAATTTTTTTATTTCCGTAGTCGATTTTTGTTGTTATTTTGTAAGGACCCCGATGCAATGGAGCGCAGAAGAAGGGGCAGGTAACACACGTGTATGTATAATTAGTTTATACGTATAATTTATTTCTTGTAACTAAATTTGCTTTTGGACGGAACTAAAGGATTTTCAACTACAAACAAAACGTGGCTACCCATTAACCCAAACTACAAAGAAGTCAATGTGGAAAGTCAGAAAAATTCGAGTGGAGAAACACATCTCAGAGTCTATAAACAATTGTCAGATTTAAGAAAAACCGACGTCTGGAGATTTGGCAGTCTTGACGCAAAAACTACAAATGATGGAACAATATATAGCTTCTCACGGTATTTATGTACTACTATTACTATCCATTCTGATATATATGCAATACTTATGTGAAGTATATAATCATTTTTAGAATTTTCGACAAAAAAGGATTTTTATTCCTTGGAAGTTTTGCAAATCACACTGTCGTAGTGAATGCTACCAGAGAATTTGAAGGCATCCCAGCCACAGCCACAGTTTATACAACAAGTGTAGGGTTTCAACCGGAAACTGCGATTGGGTAAGCGTTTTCACATGCACACAGGTTGTTTCCTTTCTCAAAGAAAGATATTCTTATATTCCAAATATATCTTTTGTACTCTCTCATTTTACCCAAATCCAGATCGTCAGTAAGCACGGGATCCATTGCTATTGGGCCTAAGCACAGTTTAGTAGTGGAATTCTGACACAATTGCAGTTTTAATTACATTATATGAATTGAAGAAAAAATATATTTCGAATTATGATCCAAAAATACTGTGTTGTTTAAATAAAATCATCGATTTCCGCAACTCAAAAAAATAATTGCCTTAAAGGACTATAGTTATCATAAATCACAATATCGTAAAAGATGTGCAATGTGCATACGTATGTTGTGTGAGAGCGACTAATCCATTCGCATTGTCATCATCCATCCCACCCACCAAGTTTTTCGTATCTCTGCCTTCTCCATTAAAATGTGCATTTAATTTAATTTTAACCGATTGCCTGGTAGAACAGCTTGCAATAAGTGGGTGTATTGTTCCAAGTAGGGAAGTGTTTTGTAATTATGGTTTAATTAGGATAGTAAAGCAAATCCGTTATTTAGTGTTAAAAGGCATTTTACATTTTGTACAATTACTCAACATGCATTCTCCGTATACTGTCTAGTCTCACATTTCACTCAGGTAAGTATTATTGTGAGTATGATGTGGTGGCAAAGAGTGAGGAAGGATATTGGACGACGCAGCCGTATGATTGTGTGAACGACTGAGTGAGTGCATTTACACGTGCAATATCGTAAAAAATATTTTTGTTAGTTGTTGATTATTTCGAAGCTCTTTCGAATTAATATGTGAGTGCACTCTCTTGAAGGGGGATTCTATTCTGTTATAATTACCTTAATGAGTGGTCTATAACCGCAAGCAGATTGCGTAAACTAAATTGAATTATATTATATATCGTCTTCCTACAACCTTCAACATCACGAGAGTGGTAGAAGTCGACCTACCTAGCAATCTGGGAGAGAATACGGTTTCCGGAAGCATACGGTTTCCGCAAGAATACGAATACGGTTTCTGGAAGACTCATAAAATATTGATTTTGCTTCAGATGCAACGCATCCTCGCAAAATCTACAATTTTAAATTGCACTATTCAATATTTACGGAACGGGTTGCGACTTAATTAATTTTTGACACTTCACATTTCGTTCCTACTAAACACGAAACAAAAATGCTGAAAGCAAAAGCTAAGAAGGATAAAAAGGGGAAGATTGACAAATCATTCCTGGAGGGTTCGTCATCGGAATCGGAGACAGAAAAAGATATCAGCAAAAGTAGTAACAAGAAAAAGGACGAACTTTCAATTAACAAGGATTACGCTACTAAATATGATAACTGGAGAAATCTTGAAGAGATGCAGAGATGTAAGGGTTTATTTCTGTGCTATGTATTATTGCAAACCCATTTTATAAATTATCAAAGGGAAAACGACATAGGTATTGTTTACTAACTGAACACTATTTTTATGTATATTCAGTGAAGGATCGTTTAGGAGTAAGCGACATAAATGAACTAAAGGAAGATGATAGTTCATCCGAGTCTTCGTCTGAGGATGACGAAGAATGGTCTACAGAAAAGGAGAAAGCTTTCCTTAAAACGTTATCGTGTTTAAAAAAGAAAGACCCGAAAATTTACACTGATAAATTCGGGTTTTTTAAAGGCGTTGACGAGTCCATAGCAGATGAAAGCAAGGGGGCAGTAGAAGCAAAAAAATCAAAGAAAGAAAAAAAGCCTTTCACAGTTCGAGATCATGAGAGAGTAATGGCTTTACAAAATGGGGGGCTTTCTGATGATGATGAATACGAGTATGATCAAAATTCCAAGTCAGAGCCCCTTTCGTATTCTGAAGAACTCGCTTCTATAAGAACGGAGTTTTCTAATATCTTAAACGACTCCGACTCCAGTGATGACGAAGAAAAGAATTCCTTGTTGGGATCGAAGCTGCTGAAAAAAAGGGTTAATAAATCTGAGGCAGATGAGCAACGTGAAAAGGAAGAATATAAACTGTGGCTAAAAGGGGAGTTGGATCGGGTGGACAAAAAAAAGTTATCGAAAGAAGATAAGAAAGAATTAAAATGTTTGCGGTAAGTAGTTGTATTTATGAATGAATAAAGAATAAATCAATATCATTATATTTGAAATCAAATGATATCGTGCAAGGATAAGGTCAATTTGTTTATTCTTACCTTTTCATTCACAGATTAAAAGATATCCGCGAACCATCCAAGATTCACTCCGTAGAGAAGAACATAAGCGTAAGGATCAAAGGGAGAAGACTAAAGGGCGGAAGGAAGATGCTAAAAGCAAAAAAAGAGAGGAAGTTCAACGGCTCAAAGCTCATAAAAGAAAAGAAATCATGGATAAAATACAGAAACTTCATGATATTTCTGGGAATCCAGATCTTGATTTAACTGAAGTAGACATAGAAGGCGATTTTGATCCGGAAGAATATGATCGTCGAATGCAGCAGCTCTTCAGTGATAACTACTATGAAGAATGTGGTGAGGATGATGAAAAACCTGTGTTTGAATATGACGAAGAAATTGACGATGAAGGTATTACCAAATAAAAAGTTTTAATTGTGTAACGATAAGTTTTAAAATTGTGGTTTCTTATGTGTAATATAATAATGTATTATCTATGCAGAAAATTTTAACGAATGGGTTCCATCCAAAAATGCAAGCACTCCAGACGAAGATGACGACTCTAAAAGCGATAATAGCGAAGCTGAGGTGAGAAGGTTTTAAATATTTTAAACTTGGTTTGGGATTCTACTTCATTTGATTCTTAAATTTTCGATAGGTCTCTAAAAGAGAAAGTATCAAACAGTCCAGACAACAGGAATTAATTGAAGCTTCGAAAGGAAAACGAGGGAAGAAAAAACGATCAATTTTTCTGGATGTGTTGGAAAAGAATAAACCGAAATTCGATCCCGACGTCCACAAATCATACGAAAAATACTTTGACGAATATTACAAACTTAATTTTGAGGATTTAGTGGGAGATTTACCAACAAGATTCAAGTATCATAAAACAACACCAAATGACTTTGGGTTGTCTGTTGATGAGGTGAGTAATCAGTAATGACCTCAATATTCATTAGAATTTTATCACATTTATTACGGGACAAAATTGAGCAATGAATAATTCATATTGGCTTTAGATACTCAACGCCCCAGACAAGGAACTCAATCAGTGGGCGTCACTGAAAAAAGCTATACAGTACAGAGAAGTCAATGAAGAGCAATATGAGGTGCAAGCATACAAAAAGAAATCCGAAAGACAGGATTTGAAACGGCGCATTCTTCCTTCTATGTATCAATCGCAAGAGTACGTTAAATTCATTATTTTTATCAAAAGTGTAAAAATTCGAATTCATTAGTAATTCTAATATTTTAGAGTTGAAACTCAAGGGGATGATGATGAACAGGAAGTAAATGAACAACAGAAAAAGAAAAGGAAGAAGAAGAATAAAAAGAAAACAAAAACTAATTCCATTTCAGAAGCTAATGAAGAGTTTGGCGAAACTGATAACGATAACATGAAATCTGCCAAGCAGCTCGATAAGGTCGATAAGCAGAGTTCGAAGAAAACAAAAAATAGCTCCATTTCAAAAGAAGATTTTGGCGAAACTGATAACATTCAATCTGTCAAACGACGGGATAAGGTCGATACAAAGAAAACCAGCAATATGGTTTCAAACGGCAGTAAACAACCTTCAGCTGACGAAGTTTCTCAAAGCTTCTCCGAACCTACTGAAGCAAAACTTTCAAAGCGACAGAGAAAGAATAGGAAGAAATTAGGAATCGTTAGCGAATCATCTCCACAGGCCGGTCAGACTAAAACCGATTCAGTAAAATCACAAAATTTACAATTAGAAAAGGGTAGCGGGGAGCGGATCAACAAAAAACATACAGATAAATTGAAGGGCGTCAAGCGCAAGGCTCCCGAGTCTAATGACCCAAACAATATTGGGGTTGACGATGACAGGCTGAAAGCTTATGGAATAAATCCAACGAAATTCAAAAAGCGCTTGAAGTATGGAGCATCGTTTGCCAAGTCGTAAACTTGCAACGAAATATTTGAAAAGTTAGTAAATGATAGTTAGTTAGTTAGTTTGTTTATGTTTGACAGTAGATTAGAGGATACCAAAGTTTATAAATCGCTTTTTTTTAACCTTTTTAGTTCCGATTCAAATAAATTCCGATATGTTCTGCTTCGTTCTAAACATTTGAATTTTATTTCCGTTCCTTTTATAATTCGACATACATCAGGTTTCATAAACAAAATTTGAATAACGTCATTTATAGCATGAACTAACGGTAATTACTGGAAGCTTGACTTGTGGCAGGAAGTAAAGTCAGAGAAAACTAAATTATTAGCGTAATGAACAAAGTAACCTTTGGGAGGTACAGTCACTCAAATTATTAACTACTACTGTACTTATACATCGATAATATTTGCTTAAACAAGTTAAATCATAATAACTAGCAATTTCTGTATTATCCTATAGCGTCTAACTTTCGATTTTTGGCACACTAAGATCGTGCGTATTGACTTGATTTTCTACATTACTAAAATGTCTACTCTCTAGTAAATATGTAGTATACAGCTTAGTTTTTTTTGTCGTATAAAAATTGCTTACAACAATGGTCACGTTGTAACATCAACATCACTACTACACTGGACCGTATTATTATGAATTTGAGTATAGCCCTGTTGTCTGAAATCCATGCGGGCAGCTAAAGCTCTCAAAGGATTTTTGTACTTGCCACTGGACTTTCGTTTAGCTGGAGGAATATTCTTTTTCATGACAAGCAAGTCACTTTCTCGTCGAACGGAGCTAATATCAAGGACATCAGTGGATGTCGACGGTGCAACAATTCCACCATTATCAATACCATACTCACGGCTGTTAGCGTCCACTCCAATCATTCCAGAAGGAAAATGAGTTACATGGCTGTAGCTTTTCACACTGCAGAAAAAACTTTGGAATGCTTCATCCTCTGGATGTGGTACAGATACAAATATTTCGGATCCAGGAGCGGGACCCATCGTTGAAATTGTGTGATTGGGACTGGCAGTGTTAATTCGTGCAGGATGGTGGTTGCTTTGATGGGCTGGATGTACTGGAGGAATAGAGTCAGAACCGGATCCTGTAGATTGCTTGTGGGCTAGATGTTCCTTCTTGGATTTACTTTTGGTATCGCTCAGCTCATCGTTGGAAGAGCTGAGAGTTGTTAATATTTGTAAAAGGTTTGATGTCGCTGGTGGTGGCGATGGAGCTACAGGAGGAAGTTTAGGCGGAGCCACTGTGGTGACCTAAATTCATGCATGACAAAATTCATTGTTTCAATTTGTATGTAAATTATGGGTGGAACTTGTAGGAAAAATCTATTTTTGGTAGTATACATTGTTATATTTTCTAGAGTAAAAAACCGCAAAGCATTAATGCTATTGCTAGTGAAAGAGAAACTATGCGATAAAGCCACAACTGTGTATACCTCTATTACATTTGTTGTTGAAGTAAAAGTCTGAGGAAGCGGTTGCTGCGGTTGGGGTTGTTGTTGCGGGTTGGTGTTAGACTTATGTCCCCAGTTCTCATAATTTCCACAACGTCTCCATATTTCCTTTGTGAAATTTGAATGTACTTGCTTTTGACTTCTCCAATTCTTCTTACGAAAACTGAAATTATCGGAAAATTAAATTGAACAAGACTTCCAAAAAAATATTTAAAAATTGTCCTGTTTTTTCCTTGATATTATTTCGCCACAATTGCGCTGCATATTGCATAATAAGTACAAATAAAAAATGAATAAAACTTACACTGGAGAATTTTCATAAGATCTGCATATGATTTCCGCTACTTCTTGACCTCCAGATGATACTTCGCCATCTTCTGAGAGGTTATCAGTATCACCGTGATATGCACTCCTGGAAAGATACAATGATCTCACTTTTTCCGATCGGTTAATTACAGGAGACTGGTTTGCGGCTGATGTCTCCAAATCTGATGCACTTCCTCTTCGCTTATCATTCTCATATAATGGCGGATTTTTCTTGGTCAAGCTAGCCGTAACAGGGATAAATTTTGTGCTCTCGTTTTTTGACATTGCTTCGCTAAAACTGCTGCTACTACTGCTGTAAGCGGTAATGGGATTTTTATAGAAACTTCCACACGGTCTGACGTTTACTCCTGCAACATTTTTAGCAGCTGTAGGATTAATTATAGCTGAGGCTGAATGATACATTGGAAATCCTCCGAGATTATCTTTATGAGTGTTCGTATTGCGACTACTTCGCGTCAAAGAATAAGATTTTATTGTTGGAGAAGGTGCTGTGGAGCACGACGTGGGGTCTATTTTCCGAACCATAATCTCGTCAAACTTGGTGACCCGTTCTTTGAGGCTATTTGCTACGACTATTGGCTCAAACTTGTGAGTGTCGTCGCAATCTAAAAGAATCAATTCAAAATATTTCATGAACATCCGCGAGCTTAGGAGTATATGAAGCTATACAAGGTTTTAGTTATATATTGTGTATTATAACCTTTATAAGACGACTTGAAAGCTTTTGATGGATTTTCTTTACTCGATTTCTCGGAGGCATCATCAGTCAAGCGATTTCCCAAGGAGCTGAAACTGTTACCCCAAACCCTTGGCTGCGACCCAAATTCCAAAACTCGAGGTTGATTGTCTGCAATCAAATTTACCAGAGGAGCTAGCTCCTTTACTTCCGTTGGGGTGACCGGCTGTGTTAAATATCGAGATCGGGGTCTAAACTCTCTTAAATTGTTGCTAGCAATATTTTGATTTCCACTTTGTTGCTGATTTTGTTCTAAACAAGTAGCACCCAAGTCAACGGAATTCTTTCTCCATTTGCTAAATCGTTGCTCATGCTCAAGCTTCATGAAAAAGGAAGCTTTCTGAGCAACACTAAATCCCTTAAGAGGTTCGGCATTTTCTTTCTCACAATCCTTTTCCCCGTTTTCTCCAACTAGGTCATTTTCAGCATTACTCTTTTGTGGAGCTTTAAGGTTAATAGGAGATTCGGAAATTTTCGGTTTGTCAAATAGTTTTCTCAAAAATGCTGACTGGCTGTTTGAGAATTTGGACCAGTAAGATTGATTTCCAACGGAAGGACTCTTTTTTATATTGTAAGCAGCAGAGTTATTTCCATACGGAGTGTTTTGTGGATTTTGTTTGTTCCCTCCTGCAGCAGCAGCCGCAGCTCTGTCACGATCACTTTCCTTTTGTAACATTTTCTTGATGAAGCACACTCCTTCTGCGTCGGAAAATGAATCTTTCTTCACAACTGGGGAACTTTTCCGAGCTTGCTCTCCTGCCTGAAGTTTACTCATAGGATTGTTTGCTAGTGCTGGACTAGGTGTGGATTCAAGATTTAGACTGTTATTACGAGTAACTGGTTTTGATAATGGGCTTGCAGACTTTTTATTCGTTAACACGGATGGAATTGCTGGATGTAGTTTTACAGCTAGTTTCCCTCGACTTTCTTCTACTGCGGAATTTTCCAAGCTTGATACTTCTTGACTTGCTGGTTTGCTGGACTTTGTGGTGACGTCTGTGTTTTTTTAATTAAAAACCAACAACATTTAATTCATTGAAAGTTGCACTTGTGTATGAAAAGTCAAAGCTTTTATCTATAGCTCACCAAACATATAGTTATTATCAGGAACGGGCTCATCAGTAAAAGCGCGATTGAGATGGGACTTTCTCCTGTAGCTTTTATCCCTTTCCTTTTTGGAGTCCTGTAAAAAACCGAGAATACAAAAGGTTGAAATACTTATTGAATACGGTGTGGGATTAAGTGTAAATGGGTTTTTAAAAATTACCCCTGTTTCTGACGACCTTGATATATCACTGACCACCGACTGAGATCTAGACCTACTGGTTGAATTACGGAAGAAAGGGAAGTTATTTCGGAGAAAACTCATCCCTGTGCTAGTTTCTGTCGTAGAAGTTTCCATTGATGGGGTTGCTATCAAAGCCGAAGATTTCTTTGTCGCCGAAGTAAAAGTACAAGTGACAGGAGGAGCAACAGGTTGCCGCATCTCAGCTTTCTTCTTTTGCTGTTGTTCCTCAGCTGAAGAAGAAGACGACGTTGTGGTGCTACTACTTGTGATATATGTTTCTCTCATAGGGATTAACATTTCTTTTTGAATTTCGTAATAATTTTCGTTTTCATTTGAAAGCTTATCCAGATGCGAGTCTCGTTTTGAGTGACTAATCGCGGTCTTGTGGGGATCATCTTGTTCATATCCTGTAGCAAATATATATTTTTATACCATAAACACTTTATCAGTGATAAACTTTAACTTTTTTTACTAGAATTTGCGAATTCAATTGCACATTTCCAAAAATGCCATGCATTTGTGCGCACGCTTGCTTTGGTTATTAAAAAAACAAAAAAATAGCACAGTGTCTCGTGTCAAAGTTAATTGTAAAAACAAACTCAAAATGAAGCAAGTTTTAATTTACTAAATTGGTTATAGCAGATGGAAACTAATTAAAAGTCATGCTTATTTGATTCATTTTTGTAAAATCGAAGAAACTAAATTTTGCGGAATATTAATTAAAAATTCATAATAAAAATAGCATGAATACTAGTTAGGTATATTTAGCAGTCGATTGTTAATCATTCTTGGTTTTTTTTGGCTGGCAGAAAAATAATGAGCTTGATTGTGGCTATCTCCATAAACGCTTTTGTCTCAGCGCCTTCTGGTTTCACAGCTAGAGGATATAGTTATATATTTTGTACAAGGAATTTTTTTCTGTTATTATAATGTGCACATGGTTGGGATTTGTGAACGACATTTTTTGCCATGTTTTATGGATATTGTTTAGCAATAAAGGTACGTACCAGGTGTGTTTGACATCCGTCGTCGAAAAGGAAGAATAATTGGATATCTGGTATATTACGGTCACAAAGTGTAATTGGTATAGTGTTATTGATGTTACTTTTGGACATTGAACTCAACCGATGGCATATAGGATCTAACCTAAATTATTTTCGATGACTAGGTGTTTTTTTTAAATATATAGATCTTTTAGAGCTGTAGAAGGAGGGTATCAATATCAGGTATTTCGACTTCCTAATCCTATGATCTACTTTACCATTTATGAATTTAGTCCTTTTGAAGAAAGGATAATATTTGTTGACTTATTTTCTACATTGTGGATACATATCATAGCATATAATTACATCTTGAAAACTCATCACATCACAGCAAGGCAATAACAGCAGGTTGGAAGGAGAAAGGCTGAATTTAAAGTATAATTGAATAATAATGGCAAAATAACAGCGACAATTGAAAAACAAACAAGGGGTCAGTCGAAGGTTTATCGAGATTGTTCTCAGTCATTTTTCACATCAGCGCTTGCTCACTAAGAAACCTATAGAGAAATGAAAGGAACATATAGAAAACATCAATATATTTTTTTTTGTTTTCAAAATTTGTAGAGAAATTATTATATTGGTGCATAAGATAAGAGAGTTGAAGCGGTGCAGTGGCAATGAACAATGAGCTCACACATAGATCAATGTATTTCATCAGCATATTACATAATTTGGTTTGCTTAAATACTGCTACGCCAGCACATTAGTTTACATAGCGTACCGATTTTCCAGTGTAGCACATTTACAGAATCTCCTTTTTGTAGTATTTAACGTTTCGAGGAAAGCATTACATAAAATACTATTTTTTAAGAGATCTAAATACCTACTGATAACTACACAAGTATCAGGATATCATATCATGTCGGATATAAACTTTTTTTATCTTATCGGTGGAACGTGTGGGATACGTTTCGTTATGAGATTAGGTTTGGTCGATTTGATCAATAGATAAAATTCGGTGAATGTGAGGTGAAGTGCAATATAATATGGTGCATTTCATGCATTTTTTTCGCGAAAAGAAACATCTGGACAAGCAGTGATCTGGAGGAAAATGTACATAGATGGATGGTTGGTGATAATAAAGTGATGTAGTTGGGTGGGATATGCATGCATTCATATTTAATGGCAAAATCAGAGGGTGCATTAGTGCATAAAATGTATAAGATATGTTTACAACACAAAAAAACACTCCAATCAGTCACACAATTTTTGTACCTTTAATTTTCACACTTGTCATGCAGTTATTTGAAATGAAGACTTAAACGTATGTAATTTCACAGCAAAATAAAGTTTACTTTAGCATTCAAACTGAAACTTAAAACTAGAAAAAAAATCCTTATGCATTAAATAACATAAAATTGATTGTTTTCAGGTCACTCTTTTCAAAAATTTGTTTTTACTTGAATTAAAATCCAGATGTAAAATTAAATTAAAAAAGAGTTAAAAATTAGCACTCTTGCGAAGAAAATCTAAAAATATATGTTTAATTTTTATGCTAAATATAACTCCAACAATTACTCAATATTGTAATTGACCTTGATTTAAGAAACTAAACGTAAAAGAAAGTGTATTAATAATGCTTTTAGTGCAAGTTAAGAGGGAAGTTGGTGCTGTTATGAATACCTAATGGATACACAAGAAAGCATATGCATTAAAAGGAATTATATGTTCCTAAAAAGTTAGTATGCAGTGAAGGAAGATAAAAGTAAATATTCGTTCCCATCGTCCATTTCCGTAACTCCAGACATACGTCACACTTTAAACCTTCTATACGGCATTAGCCACGCATCACAGGGAAAGTTTTTAAAGAATTCTATATACTTCAAATTGGGCATAGACCTGCTCAACCCGTCATCTTCGTCGCTATCTCTGTTCGAGTTAGAAATGTATGACCTCGTTGTGAAAGCTTCACTCATCGCGTCTGTGCTGATGACACTGTTACTATCTACGGTCTCAGTGGACACGGCTGAAATTGTAGACTGGGACTCAGACTTTAGCGATGCGGATGAAGATTCTTCCATTATCTCAATCATTTTCTGCCATTTTTCATTCTTCTTCAAAGTTTGATGGTAATTTGACACAAGACTTTCTTGGGGCGTTGAAAGTTGAAACATTCTTGCACGTCTTGCTCTCTTGCTTAGTATTCCTCCTAAAGAGCTCAGATGACTTTGTGTGCTTTCTCCAGGAGAAAGTTCAGTGAACAGAGAACTGCCACTTTCCTCGAAATCTGAATGAGCTTGTGGATAACTAGGTGATGGTGGCCTGTTTACTGCTGTTGTGCTGCTATATCTTTTAGCTGGGCTAAAGCACTCTCTTTGGAATTTCTCCTCTTCTTGTCCGTCGTGCAGGAGCTGTTTCCTCCTTTCCCTGGATTGTGGAAAATCCAATAAAATAGCTGCTGCAGATTTGCTCCGGGTAATTCTACCGGACCTACTTTTTCGACGTGTTGATCTTGTGTTTTTCATCATCTTTTTATCCTCCTTCTCCGTCTTGGTCTCTGCTGATTCATGATGAAAAGTTTTGCCAGAAGTTACTTAATTTCAGTAAATCTTGACGCATAAAAATAGTTCAAGTCGTTTTCCCCTTAAATGCTACATGAAATATATATATATATATTTATGTCGAATCTACTTTTACTTTTACAACGAGGAGGAAAAAAACTTTCACATTTTGTGTGATTACCTACATGAAAGAATTTACAAGAAGAATTTCTACAGTTTAAAAGATTGCCCATTTTTACCAACTTTTACAGACTTGCCCGCTCCACTACATTCTTGTAAAACAGAATCCTTTTTTGCAATGTACACTAAAAGTTGGCGCCAGAATTTTACAACTCTTTATATAACAGCTTTTCTAAGACATTTCACCAAGGTTGGACCTTTTAGCCATAGCTCCAATTTTTCCAAAATGCATTTAACTCATTTGTATTCCAGCGACAAAAATATATTGCACTGTCTGCAGATACGTAATTTACAGATAAGAGCAACTTGCAACATCCCTTTGTCAAATAGGAATGAAAAATGTTGCAATTTCTTTTGGCAAGTGCATCATTCCGCAGTACACATATCCCAAATCATTTCTCCGCTCTCTTTTATCTTCATCTGCATTTGCATGTTATCTAAAGCCAGTGCACCGTAACGGACGGAGCCGCCAAGAAAATTATAGCGAGTCGTTGTCCGATTTTTTTCTTCCAAACATTAAATACTACGTAGAAAGGAAAACAACAAGGAAAAGTGGAAATGAGCTTTTTCCCAATGACACTTTTTATGCTGCATGTTGTTGAACTCAATCCATAAATGACAATGTTCTCTAGGGTGTACGGAAAAAACCATTACTATTCTCACTCCATCCCTGATGCAGTTGTAGTCCTCATATTTGTGAATAAAAAAACAGGCAAAATAGCCGACATTGAATACACATGCATAATAACATGCACCTTCTCTCAAACACATTACGTATCACTTGTCATCTTAAAAATGTATGTGGGGGTGAGAGAGTCTACGTGAAAAAAAACTTGAAAATTGAGAAAAAACTTTTTTAAACTCAATGTTTTTCCCCTGCTATAATAAAACTGTCCTGGTAGGCTTCTTTCCCTAGGAAATTTGATGTAACGTCTGTCTACAGGAATATGAAAGTGAACAGGAGAAACTGAGATGGGATATGGAGGCTAACGAGAATATGCAGAGGCTCACTTTTTTCTCCTCCCAACTTCAAAAGCTCCTAGAGAGAGAGAGAGAGTGTATTGCTACATTACATAACGCGTTCCCTTATTTAAAGGAAAAGTTTGGAAGCTCACCAAATGATGATCCAAGCAACGTGCCAAACCAAGTTCTGCATTACATTTTTGTCTACTGTACTTACACTCTAGGCTTTACATTCGAGTATCAGCAACCTTTTATACGATTTATAAGAGAGACTGCCATATCATAAAGAGAGAACTATAAATCGCATCATTTCCAAATAGAAAAAAGTTTCTTCCTCTTTTTTGCAAATCCATGCATCCACGGCGTTTTCTTACATGGAATAATATACACATATGTGTGATCATATCACTCTTACTTTCATTTCCCTTCTGGTGATGATTTCGATACAACTTTTTTCTTGAGTAACCAAAAATATATTAAATAATCTCGTTTTTTTACAGGCGTCATCCACTTTTATTTATATCCTCTCCATTCTTTTTTTTTCTGTTTGATTAATACCCTAAACTATTTTGCAGGCACGCTTTCTATTTCTGAAAAAAAAATCAGGAAAAAAAGACACAAACTGACAATGCAGGACAAACTCTTTCACTTTTTGGCTCAATTTATGACTAGAAGATGGTACACTAGTAGTTTTAGTTTTTATATGGCTTTGCATTGCTTTTTCCTAGGGATATATTGAATAAGCAAAATTACAATTTAACTTAGCACGAGGGAAAGTAGCAAATAGAAATATTATAACTTGCACAAATTTCTTTCAAGTTTATACATTTTTTAACACTATAATATCTACACGTTAAACATACACAACTCTTGTAGCTTATATTACATAGTAGTCAGTAGGATAATTACCTACGTCGACGAAGAAGACTGTTTCATCTTGAATTTTTGGTCCCATGATTAAACCTACAAATATCTTTTCTCTGATTCATCCTCAAAGTTTAACTCTATTTACGACGATTGCCGAGTAAAACCTCTTTGGCAAGGAGANTTTGGTCCCATGATTAAACCTACAAATATCTTTTCTCTGATTCATCCTCAAAGTTTAACTCTATTTACGACGATTGCCGAGTAAAACCTCTTTGGCAAGGAGATACCCTCTCGATTCATTTGATAGTGTCAAAAAGTTGTTGGCAATAAACTTCTTGAACTTGTCTTCCGAGCTATGCTGACTTAGAAATTATTAGGTGTCAAAACCCGTGGTATCCAAATGGAAAATAAATGTCACTGACTTGAAATGTACTTGTTACGAGAGATACATTTTTTATATGCAATCGGATTTCTCTTAGAGTTTAAAAATCCTCTTCCCAACGTCACATCTTTACGAGAGCAAACAAACTGACAATTTTCTAATTTTGCCTTTGCTATTTGAACAACCACGACGTGGGTGTTTTTTCAAGCGTACATTCACCCACCACCAATTTGCTCAGAGGATTATGTACATTGAGAAGCCAGATGTTGTCATATGTGCTTTTTGGGATTTTTTTTAGTTGTCGATTTTGGTCAAGGTTCAAGAAAAACATTTTAGAAAGTAAAATAAGCGTTTTTTTTCTCAATAAAACTATAAAAACCATTTCTACTATCGCACACAACTTAAGACTTATCCACTATAGTATGATGGAAAAAACCCGAAAAACACGTAATGTATACTTATATACACATATCCATAAAAAGATACTATTTATATATTTATGTTCACAAAAGATGTGCAAAGAATACAAGGATCGCTAAAAAGATCCCAAAACCAGGTAAAAACTCAAACGTGGAGAAAGACTGCAAAAAAGCAATAAGATAGCATGCAAAGAGCAAAGGTCCATTCCAACGAGTGAACCACTCATATAATACAGAAGGAGAGGATGAAAGACTCCCGTCACCATCCTCACTTAATCCGGAAGAAATCTCACCTTCAGACTTTTTTCGCAATAATGGTTCCCTTGTCGAGGCAGAGTTGGTGGAAGTCGGGGTTATTGAGTTGTCAGGTTTGGTGGTGAAAGCATCAAAAGAAGAGGAAGAGATACAAGAGGGTTTGTTATCGACAGGAGAAGAAGAAGAGGAACAAGTTTCTTGATCAACTTGATCCTGATTAAGTTTAATATTATTAGTAGCTCTGTCGCGCTCCTGCTCCCGAGGGCTCCTCACCCCAACTTCGGAGTCATTACTGCTCAAAGAGGACGGTTGATGAGAGCTGCTGTGCTGGCCTTCTTCATTGTCATCCTCATCATGCACGTGCCCATCTTCACGGCAACTAGTTAACGGCGGGATTCTCACGGTTGAATTCTTTTCCAAGCCGAAAGGTGGGTCATTTCTGAACTGCTCAGCTTCCACCCCATGTTTTCGTCCTGTTGTAGACGTCGGCTGGGATGATGGTGATGATTGTGCCACTTTTTCATCATTTCCTGTCTTCCCCCTCACGGGTAAATTCTCATACAAGGATTCCTCTTTAGTCGGTAAGTGGTGTCGTTTAGCTGCGACAGGAAATGCAGAGGGTGACAAGAGACCACCACTTGTCACCTCCTTTTTCACACTCACAGACAAAACTGGCGGAGTAGGGCTTCCAGGACTAGGACTTGGGATGGATGATGCAGGACTTCCGCTTGCAGATGAGCTGCCATGTAGTTTCCCATCCTTGTCCTGTTCTCTTCTTATTCCAATCCCGACACCACAACTAGCCTCAAGCTCAGGCAGAGTTTCGTTGATGGACTCGATCAAATCTTCAATTGAAGAAGCCTCTCCTTTCTTCTTTGTGGTCTCCTCAAAAAGAAATGGCTTTGATAAAGGGATCCTTTTGCTGTTGCTATTTTCCACATCCTCGTTCCCATCTCTTGGCACGGCAGAACTTCCACTGTCGACATTTCCCTTTCCATTATTGTCAATTTTAAAAACTTTGCTCGATCCGGAACCACCACTATCTCCTTGTAGCTGGGATGGTGATGGAGATGATTTCAATGGGGAGGTGATGCTCTGTTGTTGAGTAAAAGTTGGCTCTTCACCCCTCACACTATTTCTATCAGGATACGAGCTACTAGCTTGTTGGGATGATGATGGTGGGGCAGACTGGTGTTTTGGGATGATCCCAACTATCGTACAAGATAAATCTTGTTTACAACTTTTCTCACATGATGACGTTATTCCATCCATTTTCATTTCCTCGTTGGGACTATTGACAGTTGTTGAAATAGATTTATCCTTATCCGTTGTTGGTGATACAGAGGAGGATATAGATGATTCAGTTGCTTTTTCTGCGCTTTTCGCACATTCCCCTGTCACCACTTCCCGAGAAGATTCAGATTGGCCGCCGCATGTGTCAGCATCCTTTAAAAGTTGATCCATAAGTTCATTCAGCTCATCTTCTCCTCGAATTTTCGAGTTTGGAGATTTAACCTTGTCAGAAGAAGGAGATGTGGAGGTCAGCTGAGAATTTTCTTCATCCTCTCCAGCTCTCTGGGTATAAGATGAATGGCTTTTGACTACTTCGACCTGATTTCCTCCAGATGAGCTGTTGTTGTTAAAAGCTTCCAGATTGATTTGCCTGATTTTCTTTGGCGGTGGAAGTGGGTTGAACAGTTTTCTTGTTGGTGAAGCGGAACAACTGCTGCCAGAAAGGATAATTGCTGTTGCGGAGAATGAATCAATATCTTTTGGCAGGTCTGACCAACTTTTTCTTCGTTTATCTTGGAGCAGCTCTTCCCAGCTTGCATTTCCATCCCCTGTGTTGTTGGATGAGGATGAGGATAAAGTGGATGCATGAAAAGCAGAAGATGTGGAATAAGATCTGGCGTATTTAGTCGGCTCTACCCAGCTCCCTCTTCGGGTTTTCTGACCCGGCAGCAGAGGCAATGGCCGGGCAAGTTCGGAAGCTATATCCATATTTGGTCTGGTTTGTTGCAAACTCATCCTCTCAGGGTCATTATTTTTACTGTTATTTCCACTTATCTGATTTTCTCTTGGAGAATGGAGTGCTTCCGACTTTGAGGCTTCAGCTGAAGCATCCATAAACACATCATCATCACCAGCAACTTCTTCATCTTCCAGGGACTCACTTTTTGCTCCTGTTTTATTATTAGCTGCTACTGCTGCCTCATTTGCAGCCGCTTCTGCTTCAGCAGCTAGTCGTTCCATTTCCCTCTCCTTTTCCTTTTCAAAGCTTTCCAAAATTATATCCGTCCATGGTCTTCGTGGCATGCATGGATCGTAAATGGGTGGAGTGAGCTCTACAGTCTTTTTCGGGAATTTCCTCTCCCAATGCTCTGGAGGATCTAGAATAGCGGTGGAAAGTCTACCAGCAGAATTCCGATAATCTGTCAACGTCTCTGTGCTCGTCTGGACTTTTTCAATTTGTTCCACCCAGCTTGGTTGTAAGTAAGTGGAGGCTCGTGCAGGAGAGCCGGCTGAGGCTCGTCTATGTAAATCACTGTAGCTGCTCCATTTCCCAATGTCCCTGTTGTACTGCTGATAGCAGCTCGTTGGAGAGTCTCTTGCTCCACTAGTCCCACTCCCATTTGTTGGGATCATGTGTGTAATGTTTGCAGAGAGACTTCGTATCGCTCTTAATTTCTTGCTATCCTTGGCGCTCGGATAATTAAATGAACTTTCACGAGTTGGGCTGAACAGTCTTGGCGTCCAGTCCTTTGGTGTTGAGGGAGAGCTATCTTGGTGGCCCAAGTCTTTTCTCAAGTTTCTAAAAGCAATATCGTCATTTACAACATCTGGGTTTTTCAAGTGGCCAAATATCGGTCTATAACTTTCCGTCGGCTTCAAGTGAAGATAGTCTGTGGCAATGGAGGATGTAATTGGTCCTAATGGAATGCCAAATAGCGGCTGCGGATCAATAATGCGTACTGAATTTGCTCTCTTGTAATTACGGAAGCTAACATCATCCAAGGTCAAGTCGGGATCGTCTTGCCCCAAAAATGCGAGTGGGTAAGAGGAGACGTCTTGAGGGCAAGGGGAAGTACATGGCGAGAATGCAGGTGCTTTTGCAAGGTAAGATCCATTTTTCGCTACGAGCACTCTAGGATCCATTGGCTTATCGTCGGGGCAGGCAAGCCTTCTGTTTGCCATGTCGTCGGTAACTGTATCCGGTCTTGAGGATCTGCGAACCGGAGGAGCTCTCACTCTGGGAATATGGTTGTCTCCAGAATGGCCAGTGTAATTTGTTCCACTACTTCCACTTCCCGTTCCTAAGGACTCGACAGAGCCCAAGTGCTCAAACCTGTAGCCTTGTGGGAGAGGGATTAATGGAGCATCTCGAAGTTCTTGATGTGGAGTGGGTAAATCCCGTCTTTCAGCACGATCCAAAAGATCCTCGTCGGAGAGACGGAGACTCTTGTACATATCTTCAAGCTCGTTTAATGCATCCTCCAAATTTTTCCCTGGAGTTTTCCCATTATTCAGTTCGATTAAAGCTCGAATGGGATTGCTAGTCGACTCGAGTTTCCTTGGATTATTGTTATTTTCTGAGAAAGAAGAGGATAAACCGGGAAGCGGATTACTTGCCCCTTTCAATGCCCCGTCAGGTGCAGATGGAATACGCACTTTTAACCTCTCCACAGCACTTTGTTGTTGTGAAGTGCCATTATTGTTTTCTTTATCTTTAGTGTTATTGCCATAAGTCAATTGTTGTGGATTCGGGGTTTTTGATAATCGAGCTCGAATCGGAGTCACTTTCACTGCTGCCAAGTTGCTCCCACCTGGTTTGCTCATGGGATTAATTGGACTTGATGAATTTTTGGGTGGGCCGGGACTTGCTGCATTTTCAGAGAAACTGCTCAACGAGCTGATGCTCTCATTCGAGACTGCAATCACTCCGGGAGATTTTCGCATTTTTGGCACTGGTAGTGGGGAACTGTCTGCGGAGCGGATTCTGTTCAAGTATTTCTTTTGATTGTTGCCAACAGGTGAGGTGCCAGTTACTTCGGATTCCTTTTTTCGCCAAAATTCCGACGCTTTTAAATGAACAGGACTTTGAGGACCTGTAAGTTTGCTCACTTCTTGCAGCCGTCTAACTGGATAGCCAAGTTTGGACGTGATGGCACTTTTACTCTGGCTGCTCTTCCTTGGATCAATTTCATCTCCATTTGGCATTGGGCTTGATAGCAAGCGTTTAACTGGAGAGTTAGAACTGCGCACTTGCTCAATTCTAATGGCTGGTGGTTCACTAGGAGAGCGAATTAATGGGGGATGACGAAGGTTTTCAACTTCCGGTGGAGAAGCATTAGTATAATTCCCTGTGACATGTCTTGGGCTCGCTCTGACTGCTGGAGAGCTTTCGAAATTATGGAGAGGAGTTGCGGAATGACTTGCAAAACCATTTGTCATTAGCTCATGATGTCCTTGTTGATATTGATGATGCATTTGTTGTGGTGAAGGGTAGATGTAATTTCCATTAAAAATCATTGGGCTCTGTTGTCGCATCATTTGTTGCTGCTCACTCATGTGGTGCAGCTGACTGGCATACGCATCCAGATAAGAGCATGACACAGGACGGTAGAAATTCGGATTGTTCGCTGATGCGTTGCTAGCTCTTGTAAAATCTCTTCTTGGAGGAGGTGGCGGTGGTGGAGTAGGTGACGCATGATGAATAGCACCAGAGCCAGCATTAACATTATTGAACGTGTACGGCGTGCTACTCCGACCTCTCATCCCATTAGGGACATTAGCATATTGAACGGGATCATCTGGGTACATCAACTGGCCATTACGGAAACACTGTTGATCCTGCTGCTGCTGGTATGCGTGATGATGTGGGGACTGCTGCGTTGGTTGTGTTGGCCCTCCCATAAATGGCACTTTCAGCCCAGCTGTTACCACGTGCTGATCCTCTGAAATCATTTCCGTAGCCATGATAAAACTCTGATCCCCATTATTCTGGCTCATTTGGTTGGGATTACTGCTTGTCATAGTTTTTGGTGGGGTGTTGGTGCTAGCCCCATTTCCAGGATTTCTTTCCTTTCTCGGCAGTCGGAAAACAACGGGTTGGTTATTCTCTGAAATGTTTTCTTGCTGGTAAATGACCCTCGCTTCCCATTTGGGAGAGCCTGGTGCTCCACCTCCCATCATCATAAGCCTTCGATTCATATTTGGACTCATGCTATTTCTGTAATCTAACGGCACTGGCATCGGACTAGATGGGGAAGCACACGACATTCCTCCTCCTGCTGTCGGAAATAAATGACGCTGTTGTTGGAACTGAGCTTGCTGCATGTTGAACGCCTTTTGTCGCCTGTTTCGCGAGTTGAGGGAGGAAAAACTGCCTTGAAGAGAGCTCCTCGAGCGCTCCTCCGTATCGTCGTCGTCGGATGTTGAGCTGTCGCGGAGGAAACTCTCTCTTCTCGCTATAGCACGAGCCTTTACTGCCTCCTTGGCAGCTACCTTTGATGACTTACTACCGTTGCTGAGATGATTAGTGTTGCTGTTGGAACCCTCTTGACTCAGTGAAAGACTCCCGTTACTTGAATGGTTTTGGAGATGGTGTTGCTCCTGTTGGAGAACGTGAAGTTGAGTCTGTGGCTTTTTCGTTGTTTCCCAACTTGGCCACGGCTCGGAATTATTCAATGAGTCTGGACTACTGCCAACTCTCCTCTTCATCTGAGGCACGTCAAGGTGGCCATGTTGACTAGAAACGAAACCGTTTGTGGAAGAATTATTGTTATGAAGATTGGAAGCAGATGTGGAGGCTCCTGATGTCGCCTCTGCGGCAGCTTTCTTTTTCGCTGCTGCTTTTTCCCGTCGTCGGGATAGTCGTCTTACAAGGAAATTCTGCTTGTAGCCTCCTCCTTTCCCTTCTTGCGGGGCTGGCTCTGGGGGATTCTCGTGGGAGGGGTGGGCAAGTTCGAAATCAGAATCACATGTTGAAATATCACTCTCAGACAATTTACCCTTGGCTCTGGTTTGAACCTCTGCGTTCACAAACTTTGGCGTGGATGTACGATGCGAATTACTATTCTCACGTTCCCCTCCTCCCACGCCGCCACCTGCGCTGGGATCAATGTTCACTACTCCGATGGAAGATGAAGGAGCTGGGGATGGAGTTACTCTGGAACTGCCACTCCCGTAATTATTGTTAAATTTGGCGGGAGAATGGCTATTACTATTGTAGTTAGTTGCACTAGAGCCAGCACCGTTTTCCACTATTGAATTGTTATTACTTGTCGAAAGAGGAGCACCGGCCTTCTTATTTCTCCGAAATAGCCCACCAAACGTCCACTTTTTGTTGTTTTCCTGCTTACCCCCACTAATGTTATTGGCACTAGAGATAAACCTATTATCGTGGTCTTTATTCGCAGTCACAGCTGAAGCCGACCTATGGAGTGGACTGGACTCTGCAGAATGTGCGTGTATGGGTGGGCTCATGCTAGAAATAAATGTATCACGGAAGCCCCGTGTGTGCCCACTGCTCGTTACAGGAATCGAGCCACTTTTACTCTTGAAAAGTCCTGAAGAGCCACCACCACTGCCGATGCCACTACCAACACTGGCAGGACTTCCAGGTGGATACACGTCTTCACCTACACGACCCATGCTTACTTCTCTACTCGCTCGAGGAGTACCAGTTGGTGTGGAATTTAGTGTGAAAATTTGGTCGGGATCTTCCTCACCTTCTTGTTCCTCTGTGGGATAATAGAGGCTGTTGTAATAATAATATTTATTACTGCTCCCTTCAACAGGCCCGTTAGTGGTGCTTCCGTCGATTATAATGTGACTTCCGTTCCCACTACTCCCTCCACTCCCACTACTGCTATGATTACTCTTGTAAAGCAGATGTGGCGGTTGATGTGGATGGTGATGATTACCGTGAGCGAGTGGATGAAACTGATGACTAGACGACGTTATCGACGCTGAGCCAAGAGAAGAAGGTGGGTAGAACTGATATGGGCTATGGTTTATTAGCTGATGATGATTCTGATGCAGTTGCTGGTGGTGATGATCGACTTGGTCCAAGTCCTGTTGAAGGCCTTCTCTTGCAGGAGTGATCTCATTGTGGGAAAATTGGCCATTGTTGTTTGACGTTGTCGTACCGTCAGTATTCGTTTCTCCACCACCTCCGCTAAGAGTTGAGCTTTGTGTTGTGTTACGATGACCCCCCTGGGGATTCCTGTGGTATTTGTCACTAGGCGCAAGGGAGCTTGCTGCCTGCAATCACAAGTGAATACACAAAGGAGAAATTAAAATCAGACAATGAGACCCCCACACGATATATTCTACTGTCTAGATAATACTCTACGCACTGCGTTCTCTCTCTCAACCATACTAAAACTCTTGCAAATTTTAAATGCATGCGACGGGATACGCACAAAGTAATAAAAAATATGCGTAAAATATTAAATTCCCTTTTTATCCGGTTCTCAAGCTCGAGCTCGCCTACAGTCTTTTCTCTTCAATGTGGTATCTCTAAAGATGGGATAATTAGTCAATGTTGATAGTCCTAATTAGGACTGATATACCTGTCGCCATTGAGCATTGTGCGATGCAGAACTACATATAAAACTTATTCAAGCAAGTTATATCAGAGTAAATACAAGAGCCACACTATAACATAACTCTCATTAATATTGTGTGTTCATTTTCAGTCTAATGTAATAATGGTCTCTCAGTATGAAGCCTATCTTTGTTTGCTTGGGCTTGGTCTCCATATCTCAGATTGGATGAATGTTTAAATTACGTCTCATCAGCATACATAAATGAAGACAATGATGTGCATTATGAAAAGTGGGTGATGATGTACTTTTCGTTGACTGCTTGACTAAGCCTAACATACAAAATGCATAAATATATATATGTACCTATTCGCGATGAATGTGAAGTGTTTTTTAGACAAGCTTTCAACGATATAAGTTTTGGGTGGGGATGGTTTCATTTTCAGTCTAATGTAATAATGGTCTCTCAGTATGAAGCCTATCTTTGTTTGCTTGGGCTTGGTCTCCATATCTCAGATTGGATGAATGTTTAAATTACGTCTCATCAGCATGCATAAATGAAGACAATGATGTACATTATGAAAAGTGGGTGATGTACTTTTCGTTGACTGCTTGACTAAGCCTAACATACAAAATGCATATATATACATATGTACCTATTCGCGATGCATGTGAAGTGTTTTTTTAGACAAGCTTTCAACGATATAAGTTTTGGGTGGGGATGGTTTTACAAGAGCGGATGTATAAATATGAAATATGAATGAATTACAACCAAAAAATGATTCGCTGGGGGAGGTATTTACCAGCTTTTAAATATCCTTAATGATGCCTCACTGATGACTGTATAGTGCAAGAAGTGAGTGGATAAGGAAAGGAGTGAGTAAAATAAAGTAATTAAGTTGGTGTGTGTGACTGTGTGCCAATAAGTAAATTGAAATTGCCTACCTGCACGTCTCCTTTTTTTCTGTTACGGTGTGCATGCTATATAGTGGTGACTTGTACAAATACGGTCACACTCGCTCGTGTGTGTTCTCCTCATACATGTATATGGCTTCATGCTTCATGACTTTGTTTATCGTAGGAATGGCAAACAATGCAGAGAAGAGAATATAAAGCTATTTGCAGAAAATCCTGCTGTGATGAGATCCACACTCGGCACACTCGACTATATACCCAGTCGCTTTTCTCTTCCAGTCTATTTCACAAAGGGATTTATTATATGAAGGATAATGATGATGACAAATGAGGCTATATATCGCTCTGTTGATGTATGAAAAGGCGTATGAAATGAAAGACATTATCTTATGTAGGTTTAAATCCAATATGTAGTAATGGCTTTCGGCAATGCAGACCATGTGTCAACAAAAAGTATTTTCTAAACTCGATTTCACAGCTTATCTATTTACCTGCCCAGATGGGAGTAATTGAGAAATTACAAAAAAATGATATCAAAAGTGGACAAAATGATATCATGCGGGCAAATATAAAAGATTTATTGCTAATTTGCTTCGACAAGCTGTGAATATTATTTCGCAGTTAAAAGTCTGGCAAGTATGATATGAGCCTGAGTTTTTTGAGTCGTTATCATTTGCAAAAATGTTCGTTGGTGATTATGATTACATACCTTGTGTAAAAGTAAACCGACAATCTCATCTATTTTTGTAGACAATTGACTTCTATATGTACCGTTTTTGCACTCAATTCTCGTCTAATAGCAGAGTGTAGCGGTATACTTGACAAAGTTGATGAGTGTACTTTGGATTTAATATTACTCGAAAACTCATTTATGCACATTTGCGTCAAAGGATTTTCGCATTTTCACACGTACAAAACTAATGGAAGGTGTGATCAATCCAAATAATGCTTCATGTCTACCTACATAGATGAGGAAAATTTAAACGTGAGAAATGCAGCGGAAATTGTCACTTTAAGAAAAGCTAAGATCCGGCTGCTGGCCACACAACGCTAATACTATTTTTTCGAACAATATCGCACTAACGATAGCTAATGCTAACATTAAACATGCTATTACATATTTCCTTCTGAATCATAATCATGCATTAAAACTGTTCATGAAGACCTCATTCCAAAAATACATGAAAGTAATTTAATAAACTTAAAGACAAGAATATTCCCAAAGTGGAAATTCCGTTCACATCGACACATCTTCTCAGCTAAAAAGAACCTGTCCATCCATCCATCATCCAAAAATTCTCAACAGTTTTCACAAGTTTAACTACTCTTGTAAAAGCCGCTCTGCTCCCAGCACTTTAAGTTGCTTCTTGACAGGATTTTTTAATAATATTAGAAATGTGCGTGTAGGCACAACACTGCATTAGTTGCGAAATCGCAAACTTCATTTTTTTACTACTCTTGGTTTCCTCTCAAAGTACGTGACCAAATGTAAACTTCACCTTTAATCACTACTTTATATTTTTGCATTGGAAAAAATGCTCATTAAGTAGTCACATCGTCAGTGCACTCGTTGTGAAAACTCATTTCAAATCCTAGCTGTCATTTATACCTACTCATTATAAAGAGTGAAATAATTGTGGTTGTCTTTGATGTCAAATAATTAATTCCATCTCAATGGAAAGAAAACAAAGTACACGCCTCCTCCTCCTGCTCATCCTCTTCCTCTCACTCTCCTTTTCAAATGAAACTTAGCAAAAGAGCAACCTGACAAATACAAACGACAAATACGATTATAAATGTGGTTAATTATTATTAAAGTCTTTTCTATACAATGCAATATAGAACAACAAACAACATGCTACCATTTTCAACTCAAAACTTGGCTTTTCTCTTTTTCCCAAAGGAATTCTCTCTCCTCGAGTACTTGTGTAAACGAGTTGCTTCGCATCATGCATATTTCCTTTCCTTGAAATATGCAAGTTCTATTTAGGGTGGCAACTAAAAACGCACAATTTAATGTGAAACTTGATCAATTAACGTTCAGCCATGGGATCAACTTTTTAATCATGATTTATCGCTCAACCTCTCTTTTTAAATTAGTAAAATGCTCTCTACCCATGCCCACCATTTTCCTCCACAGTCTCCTCCACGCACAAGGAACTCCCTCATGCCGCATTTTGTTTGCTCACGTAGATTCGTATCGGCTTGAGAGTAATCAGAATTCTATCGTAAATAAAAGATATGTGATGCGGCTCTTAGTGGAATAAAGTAAAAAAAAAGGAGAAGAGGAGCAGATAACAGTGCAAAACTTGTAGCTAGACTTGCAAGAGACGCCCTTTCCCTCGCAGTCACATAGAATTCTACTTTTTTCCCCTTAAATTGATACCTATTGTTATTGCACTAGTCTGCCACTCCACTTTAGTGTATTTCTTCGATAGAGAGACAAAACAAGGCACGCGGTAAAAACAGAGGATGCTTCGTCTTTTTTTTCTTATTATTCATGTACGTGTTTTCCTCTTGGTTTGTTTGCACTTTCATGAGGAGACTTGACTTGGAATTTCTCTCCACCTGTGTGGGGTAGCTTTACATAGTTTTCCTCTCTCAAAAAAAGAAATGCAAGGAAAAAGTTTTTTTTTGCTTTGGTTAGGTTAACCGATTTTTCTATTGCATGCTAGGGATTCTGTTTTTTTGTGATGTAAGGAAAAAGATTTAATCAGTACAAGTGTACTTTACTGGTGGAATTTTCCCTTTCTATTTCCTTGATGTTCCCTTCGTTTAGTATAAACTGGTATAATATTCTTGTCCTTGTTCCCCAATGGAAATAAAGCGTGATTAACAAATGAATAGATTATCTATAAATTCAATAATGAGAATCAGGAGGATGAAGGAAATAGAGAGTACTACACATTTACACAGTCTACGTGGGGGAGAGAGAATTCGAGAGAGAAATACTATTCTAGTAAAAAAGTCGATGAAATTTCAGAGATGCTCACAATTTTGGTTTATTGTGTCTCGCGATTGCTACACAAAAGACGGGAAATGGGCAGAGAAAAGCAAGGAAACATTTTGTAAAAGGCTATTTAAAGGAAAGTAGCATTTTTCTGTATCATTTGGGAAAAGAATTGCGAGATTTGTGACTTATTTAACTTTTCGCTGCTACTGACCATTTATTTCTTTCACTTGTTCTCGTTTTTTTCTCTTCTTCTTCTTCTTCTCCTCTTCACAAGAGCCTCATCGTTTTACTTTTACTTTTTATGAGATTCACAAGAAGGAGAAGAGAAAAAGAGTAAATTCACAGAGTGAGATTAGTGTCAGCAGCAGAATCAGTTTCACCAGTTGTAAGTGGAAGAATGTGAGATTGTACTAGTACAACATAAGATACACACACCTCCTGCACCAAAAAACCAGACCAAGTGGAGAGGAGAACAAGACGAACCGAATTTCTAGATCAAAAGCTCTACCACTTTATCCTGTGCGAATCTTGAAAAAAATACATGTAATCTTTATATATAGGACAGCTTTTACTTACATGTGTACCTTAGCAAGGGAAGTACTTGACTAGAAAGTTTTTTTTCTTTCTTTTTCTCCACTTCTCTCTATCCGTTTACTTTTTTCAAGGGAGAAAAGGATCAGTAGTAACAAGAGAGCAATGCATTATGGATAACAGTTTGCGTGCCGGGATAGAATCCTAAATTCCTCATTAACCCATACGTAATACACACTCTTCTTCTTTCTCTCGTTTTTATTTCTTCAACACCATCACCACTTAAACTCCACCGCACAGAGAGGACCACCACTGAGAAAAATTTAGTTTTCTTAAAGAATACTGTTGCTGCACTTGTGTGTAAGTTATAAAAAATTGTGATACACAGAGGCACTCATACACAATGTGTGAGAGAATTGGAAGAAAACAGAAGAAACTAGATTTTACAACTTTTATCCGGAAAATGTGACTACGATTCTAAGAGTGCGGCGGATGTGATATAGTTGCTTTCTCTACTTTATATTGGAATTGGATCCTGTTAAATGCTACTTTTCCCACATTTGCCCATTCACTTGAAAGTAGAGGGAAAGAAAGAAGAAGGAGGAAAAAGGGAGTGAAAACTTTCTCTTTTAGCAAATCATACCAATGTATGAGTATTACAATAGGGGAATTGTGCCGGCTGTTATACGCAAAAGACGTTGAATTGTTGTATACACTTTTTTGGTGGTTCTTGTTCAAAGAAAATTGCGTATGATGGCACATAAAAACCTGGAGTGAGGTCCATAAGATCAAGTCTCAGAGAAACATCTTCTTAGCATACATATTCTATACTTTTTTCGAGTTGAATGCCACTTGAAAAGTGGCACTTCAAACGCACATATACACACACATACACATAATGCAAAGTGGAGAACACGCAAGTTTTTTTTTCTTTTTTTTAAAGAAGAAGACAAAACTGGTGAAGAGGCTCGTTTATTTCACATAATACAAAAGGAAAAGGAACTAAACAACATTGTTCTTGTAAGGGAGCTTCCTCTGGAGAAAAAAAATCCGCATAAACTTTGAACGTTAAGTAAGTACGTAGTTTTGTTTTATACGTATCCCTTTCTCCCTCTTTTGTACTCACTAACATATGAGCTAAGCACGTTGCCGCAGATATGATGATTCTCCTAATATCTCCTTTGCAGATCTATCTTTTGAAAGAAGAAAAGGGTTAATAATGGATTTGGGATTTTTTTTATATATTCTTTATCCCCAGGAATCAAGTTAGTTTGGAGAGAGTGTTTGTGTTCGTAAGTGAAGCAACCACAAGAAAGAGTGAGTGTGTCTTTTTGTGTGTTTGGTTCCGCTTTTTGAGAATGTCGATGTTGGGATATGTGACCAGAAGAAAGATTCTCAAATCCCCACAACACACTATCCTTCCCAACCACTACAAGCAACGACTAGAAAGTTGACATGGATGTACACACCACCAGCTAAAAAAAGGAACTGAGGAAAGGGGACAATTCGGAGCGAGCTTTTTCCTTCCTCAACTTTGCCTCTTGAGTTTGCTCTGCAGTGGAACGTATGGCAACAAAGGATATGGGATGAAAATGTAGCAGCTTTGCAGCCAAAGGAGAAGAAAAGTATGAGCAGCTGAGTAGGATTATTTGGATGGTAAGCGTGCACACAGGATATTTCCGAGAGGGAAACCTGCTCAAAGATGGGATGTAAGTGAGAGATGAGATACATAATATTGTAACACTATTTTACTCCTCCGGTAATCTTTCTCGAAATACCGGAAATAAGCTTGAGTAAAAACCTCGTCTCGCCAACTATGTAGAAGGATTCTCTGAGAAAAAAATACAACTGGTTGAGCTCTCATTTCTTCTCTTACAGCCCGCACCTCATTTTCACAAACATTTAGTCAAAGTGTACTTGGCCTTTGGATTACCATCATCATCCGAGAGAGAATTTGAGAGACTTTCAAATTAATAATTCCACTGGACAAGGAAAAGTTTATTTAGGACGGATATATAATGAGCAGGATTTCAGCTGGTAGAAACTCCCCCTTTGTTTTTCGCACTGGTCCCCTTTAATATTGAACCTTTGTGTTGTTGGATTTGTCGGTTTAGAGACTTACGATTGTCACTCACTCATGAATGATATCTGGAAAAGCCAATCACACAGCCCTGCATAATATAAGGTTTTCTATCGCAAGTAAACCATTTACATTCACAAAATTGCCTACGCTCTGCTTCTCAATTTTAGTGAAATAAGGTTGGTCTCAGAGAGAGAAGGTGAAATGCCGGAGTGAGCGTCAGGAAAAAGATGAGAGTGAAAAGTTTTTTTAGTTGAACCAGCTGAACTCCGTCATGAATCTGTTTCCATTGTATGGATGGCATTTATTAGCTTAGATTAGCGTTTGCACAAGTCTACTCTACTACAATGTGTGGAGCACGCAGAGTTATTCATCTCGGGACTCTAACTATTCCGCATTTTTGCCAGGCACCAGCAACCCAACAGAAGCCTATTGTGTGAAAGAACAGATGAGGACAAAGATAGAATTCATGTGCTCCACATGCACACACTCATATATGTTTTGTTTTTCAATGTGCACCTTGTCTCTCCTCGTGTTTTTCCCGTCAGAAAGGCTCTTCTTCTTGAATACACTGCATTATAGTGGAGGGTAGGGGGTATTTGTGCATAAATGAAGTTTTTTTATAGGTATACTGCCTTCAAAATTTTTTCTCATAAAGAAACGGAAGTGTAATATACCGAAAACATCTATAGACTCTGACAAGTCAGCTGTAATCTATTGATACACGAGTAAAACCTCATTGAAAGTCAGAGAATGACATTATTATTATGGGAAATGGGATTCAAAGCTTTTGTATTTCTCTCTCCCGTTTTATCTCGTTACACACATTCCGATAGTAATGATAGGATAGAATGAAATAATCTCCATTTTCACTGCTTAATACTTCGGCTCCATTGATATTTTTGTCTCATTCATTGAGCCTCCCCCCTCAGTGTTTTTCAGAGATAAATACTGTTCTTTTCGTTGGCTTTTGTTTTTGTCCTTCTCCCACAGACTGAATAACATAATCGAATTATGATTAGCATCGTATTCAACTTGTCAGTTGTACTGGGATATCAGTAAATTTCAGGAGGCACGTTCCCAACAACGGAATGAGATTGGTTTGCTGATTGCAAGAGTCAATAAGGTCATTATAAAAGCTTAAAGCTTCCCATTAACCTTTCACATTAAATCTTTGTCTTCCCGTAACACCGGAAATGAGTGTTGATAGTTGTGATGAAAGGTGGAATAGTGCGAGAGAGCGGTTAATGAGATTTTAACCATCCTATTGGATTTTGTTTTCTTGTATCTTCATTATTTCCACAGGGAAGCAGTGTCAGGAAGCAGAGAACAATTCCCTAGGAAAAGCATGACTGGAACAAATCGCTGTTTGACATTAGGCAAAAAGAAGACAACAATGATTAGCCATTACTTTAGTGAAGTGAGCCATTTCCAAAGCACGAAAAGACATTTTACGATTTTCTCAATTTCCTTCCTTCCACATGACAAATACGTAGTATTGTATTTGGTTTGAGGGAAAAAATAAAAAAAAAATAATTGAAATGTGGATAACATATATTTTGTCTTTAAACGGGATGCGTAGAATGGAATATGTTTTTTCCTTGTTTTACACGACATTCGACATCATTCACAGAAGTATTTTTTGACTGCTTAAAGTGCTCCAGGAGAAGCTATTATATTGCTTCATCTGCACGAATTGAATCCCCATCGTATCATTATGACATTGCGTAAGAAGGCAAGACAATCAAATGAAAACCACATGATGGCTCTTTCCATCTCTAAAGAAGACATTAACTTGAATGGAAACAAGCAAACACGAAAGACAACGTGAAGGGCTTAATAGCGCTGTAAATCTCCATTTTTTCCCTCTTTTTTCTCAGAGAAAAGAAATCTATTCCCGAAGATATAAAAAAAGAGAAGTTTATTGTGTGTACACTACATCCCGCCTTTTGCTGGAAGAGTCATCATCCTTTGATAAATCTAACATTAAGCTTCTTTTCCATTTTCTCAAGTCAATGAGCAAACTGATTGACAGAAGAAAAATAGCAAGGGAGAAAATCAATGCTGTTTTGTCATTCCATGTCGAAAAAACAACAACCTACCTATCCATTCACATTATATCCTGGAGCAAAAGATGAACAAGATGCATTGAAAATTGAAAAGGAGATTTTTTCATCTCATTTTTGTTTTGAGGAGAAGCCTAATATTCTCTTGTAAAAGCAATTTACTCGCAATACGTTTACGTTTACATGGCTCATGCACAAAAAGGATATATCTAAGGAATAAGGAGGGTTGGCTAAGGTAAACAATCAATAACTCATTGTTTATAGGAGGAAAGTATTTTTTATCATTAGACTGTCTTCGACCAAGAAGCAGTTTTCACATCTCATAAAGGTAAATTGCGAAGGACAAGCCAAAAAAACAAAAGTTAATATACACACACACACACACATGAGGAAGGAGAGCGAGAGAGATTGTAAGAGTCTCCGGGATGGATATTCCACCTTGAAGAAAATCCAATTTCACATGTCACCCTCGTTATGCTCCAAGGTAAGTAAAATGTTCCCCAAAGACGAGACGATGAACGACATGACTTTGGCATGCCATGTGCCATGACATTATTATTACCATTGTTTGTCTCTTCTGAGAAGAGAGGATGTGAAAGAGAGGTTAGATATTTGTGTAATGGAGGGACTCTCTGTATCTTCTCAAATACCGGCCGGTTATATAGAGGCACGCACAAAAAGCTTCAGAGTCATTGTAAATACCATGCAGCTCGTTTTCTCTCCTCGTCGTCGTGTTGGAACGCGTAACGATAATAGTCAAATGGAGAGAGAATGGCTCTTGTTAAAAACCCAACTAAATCCCTTATCTTGCCCATTTCTATTTCCCTTGAAAACCTGCATTTCTCTGTTGACTGGGCAGAACATGAGGAAATGCTGGGGAGCATGATGATGGCGACGATCACATCACCATCATCATCAACATTTTGTCAGGGACCTTTTTTTGGAAAAAAAACTACACTGTAAGGTTGAAAACGCATCTCTCAACGCAAAGCTAACCTCCTTCCTCAGCAGTTTGCTTTTTTTCTAACAAAAATATTCTCTATATTGAATACATATATTCGAGTAATTTCCGTTTCCTGGTGAAGCCAAAAGTGTCAAGATCACTAGTCGGTTGAGCTGAGGAAGATCACTTTTTGTTTAAGCTTGAGAAGAGAAAGAGGAGTGTTGGAGTGAGATTTGTGAAAAAGATGGTGGTATTGAGAAACATATATACCTTTGTAGTGTCACCCACTGAGGAAAACTACAACCGGAAAATGATTGCTCCTATAGTTCCCAGATTTCCTTATGGTACGCATCATTATATCGATATAACTACAATGATGGCCTGTATAATGGTACACTTGGCAAAATGTAAGGTCTGTTAGTACAGGCGTGCTGGGAAAATGTAGGAAAAAAATTTCAAAGTCAAGACACGAAAATAACATAGATATCCCAGAGACTTTTCCTTGTGCGACTGTTGTGTGATGATGTGACAATCATGGCACATAGCAAGGATCCCAGATGATGGTGGAGCCAGTACAAAAGTTAAAGAGTGAAAGAAAGAAAAACTGTGCGTGAACTAGATCCAGCTCGCACGCTTCCAAACTTTTTTTGTTTTTCTTTTACCGCTTTTGCCACCCTCCCCAATAGGGTTTCCTTTTTCTCCTTATTTTTTCTACTGGAGAGACGGAAGAGGGGATAAAGTAGAAAATGAATGAAGCTGTGAGCAAGGAAGAGAGAGAGGATGATGATGGCAAACTGTTCCATTTTCAAGATGATGTGACAAAACAGGAGGCTTGGGAAGTTGAATGTGTGACATTTGAAATGGCTCCGGAAGTATTTATGAATGTTTTCAAGATTTTCTAAAAGGATGGACCGTGGAAAATAATAATCCTTAAAATGAGACTGAGACGTAAGCAATGAGTGCAATATCCCAGAAGTGAAGGAAATGTCTCGGTGTTTTCTTTTTTTAAAAAAAAACTATGCATGACAAAGTTTCTTCTGTATGAAATATGCTATGCACACATTCCACACATGCAGTACAGGAAGCAGGATGAGCTAGTAGAACTGCGTGGGAAATGGGAGACGAGTTGAGCGGAATAAAATGTCGAGGACGTGGTTACACTGTGTCAAAACTATACAACATTTTCGCTCTTGAAACTAAAGCGGCATCTGCATTCCTCACCATTTCCATTTTCCAGTTTATGAATAAGGCAAGGACGCGAGAGAAATTATTCCCTTGAAACCACCCATCTAAATATAGTAGCACATGTTTGCACTCTCAATAGATTATGTTATTAATATTTCATCTTTAAAACCCTTTTACATTTAATGATTTGCAATTACAACAACACAACTCTACACCATTATGAAATTTTATTGCAGGCTATATTTTTCCCAACATATTAGCCCCAACAGCTGTCCAACCTCCCTCGTTACTATTCACAAGAAATGACTTTTAGCAACGTATAATATTATAGCTTGCTTTTATCAAAAACATTTTCCAAAAATCTAAAAGCCATAAGGAATCACATCCACTGTAAAACCTTTACAACATTTCCCCAATAACGTTGACATATTGAAGTTGCAAGGGAAGAAAAAGAGACTAAAAGTTCTCTTCAATTTATCTTCCCTGACTTGATGACAGTCAAGTCAAGTGAAGCCAAAACCAAAAAAAAATCCTTGACTTTCCTCCGAAAGAAATTGCAAAGGATATGATACGGCACTACATCTTTCGAGCACACTCCACGCATTAGACGGAAACATTGTTGGTATTTGTTGCTATTTTCAAAATCGGACAAGCCACGCCAATGAAGTATATCCAACTTTTGAGCTCTCTCCTGCATTCCCCATAAGATCCACGAAAACAGACTAAAATTCGTATCCCTATATCCCTGTTTCCATTGCTGTGACTGACTTGGCGTAAATATACCAGCTAAACAACTACATTTCTCTGTTTCTCTCAGCCGAATTAAAAGTGGCACTGATGCAGTGAGAAAAAACCAAGTATGCAATGTGACACATAGTTTATAGGATACGAAGAAAAAACTGCTACTGCCTGCCGCTCTCTCGACCTGTCATATAAAAACGACTATTTCCCCATGCGAGTGTTCAGAGATGCATTCTTGTAGACATCTTTTAAAATTGTAAAACCCTCAAGATTTTTTTTCCTCGAGTTTGATGCCTAGATGCTCTCTTATATTAAGGAAGATTGGGGAAAGGGATAAACTCTTTGAAAAAAATTATGTACTATGTACACAAGACAGACTTGACAGTAAGCAATGCAATAATAATACTTTAGAAGAGTTTCCTCTATGGAAAAAGCCAGACTCGTCGACACTATCGCGTACGCATATACGTTTTTTTTAAAGTCAAAGAGTTGCATTTATTTTTTCTTCTCTTTTTTCTCACATAATGTGTCCCTGCATCCTCACGAATATGGTCTGGTGTACGATGCGATGCGCGTAATAAACCAGATGAGCTCTGGGACCAAAAAAACTCCACCGACTAATATATGCACATGTGTTGGTGTTGTATGAGAATATGGTTTTCTTTCTTACTTTTTGTTGCACCACGTAACACATGCATAATAATTTCCAACGCAAAAAGCAAACATTTTAGAAGCTACCATGAGAATAGGAAGATGGGTATGTATGCCACCACATGCATACCATTGCCATTCCACTTTGAATTTTTTTTCTCCTGTGGAAATACACAGAACAGACGTTACTTCTCTCTCAGGCTTTTGGTGGCTTGCTAGGCTGACGAAGTCTTACAATTTCTAATCCACTCCTTCCAAGAAGTGATGTATATATATGCTCTAGTATTTTTACAAGCAAGTGACTTTCCTTTGGAAAAAAAGGAGAAAAAAGGAAGTAGATGGAATGAAAGAAATGTGTGCATAAATCCAGTCACCGTGTGCATACCAGAACACCAGCAACCGCTCATATGATACTGATGATATTTTCAGCTGCAGCGTACCCACGATACTCCTACCGTTTTTCCTTGATTCTCCGAATGAAACAAAAAAAATCCTCTGCATTTTCTACCCCGTTTTTTACAACTGAGGAAATGTACATAGAGGAAAAGCATTTTGACTCTCAAGACAACTTATTGGCATTGGTTTGCCGGTTAAAATATGATAATGCACTAACTAGATCACCGTCACTGTTCGTTTCTCTGTAGAGGCTCACCGTGAAACATCGTGTTTTGGTGTTTCATGCGAGAGGTGCATTACCATTTGGAAAAGATGTAGCTACGACCTACTGCATAATAATAACGAGTTCCGATCCCTTTTCCACGAGGAAATGGAAAGAGTACTAGAGAAATTATCTTTACTCCTGATTGCCACTGTGTGTACAAGTCAAAAGCCAATAATAGCAGCGATGCGAGGCTTGTTTCTTGCCAGACTTAATGATGACTTTTCCCTGCACTCTACTACACAAAAAGTACATTTCCAATGATAATGCTAATGCTAATGACATTCATTCACCCGTTCAGCAAGAAAAAGCACTTTTATGCCAGTCCGACAAGAGGATGAAGAGGAAGAAGAAAAATAAATTACTTTTCCAAACCTCGTATTTTTCTCTTGCCGTACGGAAGCAAATAATGCGCATCAGATAAGAGGGGGGAGTATGTAATAATAATCAATTATTCATAAAATATTTTTGCTCGGCTTCCCTCTTCCTGAATATTTTAAAGACTTGCACAAAGACAGTGGCAACAATCTACCTTAAGTGAAACAGCCTGGTTTGGAGTTATCTGACATGTGATGTGAAACTCTAACAATGACATGAGTCTTGGGACAGAGGTTTAAAAAATAGATTAAAGAGCAACACGCCATGATATTCCGAATGGCTGGCACTGCCAAACCCTGACTGAGAACTTAATATTCGGCAAAATATAGTGTTTTTTAAAAGTCTAGTGAACAACACAACATAGATAGTTTAGGTGACTTTCAAAGTAGAGTTGCGACACTTCTGTCGTTCTGTCACACCTTCAGGTTTTTCGGGTGGATTACATCATGAGATGTAAAACAGGAATGGCATATAGCATGCGATACTGGCGCTATTTAACTTCTCGAAAGAGTTCACACCTCGCCTAGTATTTCGCATACCATGTACCGTGCCACATCATTGTTGGCAATTATCCACTGATCTTTCTGGGCGTAATCAAAACCGGATGTGAGGGAAATCTTGAAGTATTTAAAAATGCATAGACATGCAAACTGATGGGAATACTGGTGATGAATATGTTTTGAAGGAGAATCCTGACATCTCAATCCATTTACCTTTTTCTTCTTAAAACACCCCATTCGGAAGTAGCTATGTGTACACCAGTCAATTCCGAGGACAAGGATTGGTCGACAAATGGAAGATTTGTTCACTTCAACGAATTTCCTATTTTGCTACTCGCACGACGTACAGTTTCGTTAGGATAAATATATTTCGCCTTGACGTAAATGTAAACTTGATGTCGTATCTGACTTCACGCACTACCCAGGCAGGTTTTTCCTTTGGCAAAAGCTGTCAATGCCAAGAAAAAATATCTTGATTTAATGTATTTTTCAAGGTTCCTAAAATGGGAGCAACTTTCAGATAAATCGTCCTCCTCTGTCCAAAATGACAATGGAAAATATTTCTTTACGGTTTGAAAATCGAATAAATAAATGGATGAAATGGGATTAACTTACTGAAAGATTGATTACCAAAAATCATCTCCAAAAAGCCTGACACGTATCAATAGCTTAATCGTCTCCAATCACTGATATCGAAATTGGTTCGAGTTGCAAAGGCAAAATGTCACAGATCAACGATGCATGGTCAATGTGAACAAAGTCTCAATCATGTCAACTGCTATCTAGATTATGGCTAACTCTGGTGGAGAAAAACATGAGCACATTTGAAGCAGAAGAGGAATGAATCAGTAATGAAGTGTGTAACTTAACTTGGTTCGAGTAAACAACCTGACACTCTGCATTGTATTCATTTGCGTGGTGTTAAAAGGAGAGACCAGCTGTGTACAGCCAATTAGCCAAATGCTTTTTCTACATTCAAATGCTATACAAATACTCCTGTGTGGCTCCAGCAAAAAAGCAGTGCAGTAGCCCATAAAGATCTCTAAAATGGGTTTTGGCTACAACCAATAATAAATTACTTCATCCTGTGCGCACACTTGATCGCACTGCTCATCCATTCATTTACAATACATGTACAAGTAATATTGTGCAACTTTTTTTTAGAGGTTAGGCATTTTTTCATGAAAAGCAGGACATGAAAATAAATACACACGCATTCATAACAGTTTACACACAGTTTGTCCTTTACAACATCTGGAAAATGCTGGCTCGGCAATCCCATTTATATCATAAAATTCAATTTGGCTCTAATCATCACCCAAATTAAAAGTGCACGGGAGGAAATTGTTAAGCAAAAAAGAGATCTTTGATTACAGCAAAAATACTTATCACATCAGCATATCTGCAATATGCACATGAGCTCCAGTCTTATGTATATTTTCAACTCACACATAACTTCTTTAAATTCATGTATGTCATGTAAATATCTTCAGGTTTCGTGTCGGGTTGAAGCTACGTACGTGTTGTTTGAGTTTTGAGTATCTCCTCCTGGTCTGCTTTAAATGACATGCTTTAACGTTATTAGATCGTAAACGCTAACTAAATTCAAATCAAATTTTAGCACGCCAAAAAGAGGGTTTCATGTGTACATGCGATCCTTTCGTGACGTAACTCATGTGCATATTTTGGAAAGAAGTGATGAGTCCATGTTCTTTATAGTTAAAGAGGTGTGGGTATACATGGAGGAACGGTTATTTCACAAAGTTTGATTTGCTTTTGCTGAACACGCATGGAGAGCATTTAAGCCATGGTATATGACGCCATTTACGTGACACATCTTTTATTACCTTACTTTAACTACAGTTTAGAATGCCTACAGCTTTAAATTTATTGACAACTTAGAGTCATGCTTTTTACATGTAGAGTATCGACTTGCAAGAGTTGTAGCTTTGAAACATGTAAGAATTTAATGGTGGAATGTATAGAAGGCTTGATGATATTAATGCTGAAGAGATCTTTACAGCTTTGTAAATTGAAAAAAGGTAAGCAACTTTTACGTGGTTGTATAATAGTTGATGATGTCATTTTATCCGTATTAGTCGCGTCTAAACAGTCTTGAGACTGGTGTAATGACATGCTCTATTTAAAAATACTACGCACATAAAACATATTATGCTTAAATGTATTTTTTCTCGCAAGTTAAACTTTTCTCAGGATTTCCACATCTGCTATGGCACACAATAGTGTAACTAAAAAAGTTATCGTTTACAAATGACATAAATCTGTCATGTTATGATTTTACATGATTCATATATACGTAGCTGTCCAGATTTCATTCTATTCTAAGATATAATCCAACACAATATATCTTTGCAGGTTTAGATAAAAAAGGTTGTAAATCTTGCTATTCATAAAAGACTTTAGAGACATTTTCGCTATTTTCCTCGTAATACGATTGTGTGCGGGAGGAAGGTGAGATCACTGGGCTAAAATAGGTACATCATTTTTATTTCGCATTGATTAAAATAATAAAAATGACATGATTATACTTCTATTACTTGTGCCTTGTAAATTTGAGTTATTGTTATTGCATAATGAGAAAAAGTACACATAACTCCACAATAACTCATAAACTAAACCCTGTAATATACACAGATTTGAAGAAAGACAGATTTTGTGACCCTGGAAAAAAACTCTTGTTGTACAAGCCACTTATTATAGCCTGCCCCCAATTCCCTTTCTCATTATATCCGCCATTAAAAATAATCTGCAATCTTTTCACTTTTAGTTTTGCACTACAGCAAGTTACTCGCACAAAAAGGTTGCTAAATTTGCAAGTATTCAACAGTCTCATAGTATCAGTATGAGAGAATCGGGCAACTCTTCTTGGACGAATTAATTATATTCTAGTGTAGTGGTTAACTTTAACCGGAGAACAGAGAGAGAGAGGAGTTTACACAGGAAAGAACTCATTATGCGTTATGAATCCTAATGTCGTGCTACTAGTATCATTATTCTGTATCATGAAAACAATCTGCATAATAGATCTCAGACGGTTTCAACATGATGCAGTTGACTTTGTCAAGCAAGAATATGTGTATCGTATAACATAAAAAGAATAATTGTCATGCATTTTTCTCATAAATTATTCAGAGGATTTGTTGAAATGAAGTCTTTTAAACATCTCTTTACAGCTGCTACATACCACAAGGATAACTAGTTGTTGTTATACAATAGAAACTTTGAATTCATATGGTGCCATAAATATATATGTACTTTTCTAAATGTGAGAATGTTTGTATTTAAAAACCACACTTGTAAACATCCTTTTACAATAAGCCACTCAGAGAAATGAGTGATTTACATATTCCACGTAAACAGGATGAATGAGCGTGTTTTTTCCAATATACTTTTACTTTTTTCGATAATTGTCGACCAAAGGACGTTTCACGGGACTGAAGCTCCTCTTCCGAATAGTTTTATTTGAGTTCGGATATAGCATAGTAGTCCTATTTACTTTTTAATACTTCCCGTTCCCAGTAAACTCGTAAAAGTTCAAAAGTTTTTGAGTTTGTGTTCCACCGCACCGCGAAAAGTAAACAGTTTGGTGAAAAAATGAAACTCGTATGTAGATATGAACATGTAGTGAATTTCAGTTATGCTTTGTCACTTTTATGCACATACAGGATCCTCTGCGGTCGAAGAGCATTCGTTTGACAACGTTTATCGTTGTTCGTGACTGGATTTTAAAAGCAGGGGATTTTGCACAGTAAAATCGGTATATTTTTGCTGAATTACTCCCAGTCATATCGCACACCATTTCCCATTCCTTTGTACTCCTTTTCCGTCATTTCAACAAAACTCAGCCTTTCTCGCTACAATTGCTGCAAAATTGTATTCACACACAACTACCCTGTAAAAAAATGTGTAGTCAAATCACGTCATATCAAGAAGGAAAAAAAATCATTTTGAGTCTTAAACTTTTGAGCATGATTTTATATCGTATTAAATAACCAACACATTTTTCTGAATTAACAATACTTAGCACGTATTATTAACAAATACCTAGGTGCATTTAGCATACCGTCATTCGTCATGAGATGCATTGTCGACAATCATTATTACCGTGATGATAACAGAAAATAACCCTTCGGCAAAGTGTGAAGTTGGTTTTTTCCTGATTTCAAGAATTTATTTATTATCATTGCTTCAACTCCAACTTGTTTTTTCTTCCAAATAGTAAAATCCTGCTAAGGTTCATCATAAAAGCAAAGCCATATGAAAGGATATAATATCCATTGAGTTTACATAAATTTTGGGTGGGTATGCGAATGACGTAAAAAAATTGCACAAGTCACATAATATTTTTCTACCCTTGAAAAGAGCATTCATAATATTACAGCTTGAATGTTGCGGATTGCGGATAGATCTTCAGCTCTTGTTCCTCACTACAGTTTATTTTTCATGGAAAGTTTATGAGCGCTTGCTAACTACAACTGCAGGGTCAAAGAATAAGAGAATATTCTAACACATGGGCATCTTACATATAAAACTCCTATGATACTCACACTTACGTTACAACTATGGAAGTACAGAATATGTAGTACCCCTAGTCATGATGTTCTCTGCATACTGATTACCAGCAAAAACGCTAACAAAGCAATTACTTTCATCTCTAAAGTGTAAATAGGAGAGAGAGAGAGAGAGAGGAGAATAAAGTTAAAATGTAAATTTGTCTCCGTTATTTTCTTCTCCCTCATTTGCTGATACATGTGCCGTTGGCAAATTAAAGGAAAATGTATTCCATCTGCTGACAACACAATGACTCATTCCACAGCTTTTTGATCCTTTGAAAAATTTGTCTAAAGGAGAAGAGAGCAGAGATGTCAATAATAATGATAGTTTGGGAAAATATAGAAGGGAACCAAGCAAAACCCCGCTTGGCTCTTAATAGACTGAAAAGTCACTGTTTCAAAAAAAACTTCTCATTCCATTCGCGTTCATTTATTTGCACCCAGTTGCTCCTACATGTAAAGCTAGTGGAAAAAAGTTTTTCTCTAAAAAGTTGTGAAAACCATTGGCATAAAAATGGAACAGCTACAGTAGGCGAAACAACAACAAGAGGAGCACATCTAGATGCGAACGGCACAAGAAGAACCGGAATACAAACAAACTGGTTTTTATGAACCCCTGCCAATACCGTCAACTCTAAAACGGTAGCAAAGTTGAAGTTGAGCAGAGAGGGGAAAACTAAAAAAGTTACGTGTAAATGTAAATACCACAAGACTGAAAATATACAAATAAATTTCCCTCTAGAGATTAACATACATACGTATATTTTTCTTTGCATTTTATACCTATCCTGATTTTTAATATCCTGAGAATATGAAGTCATGCTATTTCCGCTTGTGTAAGCAGACAAATCGTTTTGTTTTCTGAAAATTTTCCAGTTTTCTGGGAATTCTTTTTATTTTTAAAGTATAATGGACTTGGCCTGGAATAAATTCACACAGATATAATAATAATAAATTTTAATTTAATTCACCCCTTTATAATTTATGAACGTGGTTCTTTTCAAATGCACAAGTTTTATTTTTCAATTTGTGAAAGCAGTAGGTATATTTGTGTTTATTCAGCGTGATAAAAGATGGTACATTCTAAAAATCGTTAAAACGATATGATTTTCGTGACTATAAGAGGCAAAGATATCTGATAAACTTTTATAATCACTACATCCATCTTTAGCAAAAGACTGCGGTATAGACATCAAGATCACTGTCTTCAGCTTCCGACTTTTTTGGAGGAAAATGGAATAAAAACATGTTTTTCACTTTCCAACAGACAACCGCTACAGAAAAAGAAGCAAATGAAGCAAAACACTGCTCTCTTCTTGTCAGTCTAACAACATGACGATAACTTGAAGGGCCACACACTAGGAACGACAGCTATACTTGTAAATGATGATAGTAATGGGCTTCACATTAGCCCAGCTAGAGTTTGAAGTGTACAAGAGCCCCATGCAATTATAAAAGCATTCTTCACTCCATGACTTGATATTATTCGTATTCGGATTGCCATCTCAAAGCTACTTTCACGTTTACTCTGTTTACGTCTTTAAACTTTTAAGCTTTTTCTGTACTGGTAATTACCCAAAGTGAAACAGTAGACTTTTCAAAACAATTTCACTCGTGCATTTCTACGCGTACATGTACACATTACGGCCATGTCAAGATGATAAAGGGCATGTGATATGATATGGAAAAAACAGCAGTCAAGCGCTTGTGTTATCAGAAAATATACCTGAATACAAGGAGAGAGATATATAGCAAGTATCATTACCCGAAAAGGCTGGTTTTTTGTCTACTTCACTTTTACTCTAAGCGACCACTACACAACGGCCCTTGAAACGCAGTCATTTTGATGGCATTGCTTTTTTTGCCCCTTTATGTTTTCGGACATGATGAAAAAATCATGGAACACGGAACACATCCCTCTTTCCATTTTTACTCTGCGGCTGCCACTTGAAAATGACTAATTCATTACGTAATGCGTGTCTGCAACAAACTAAAGTAGACAAGATATCCCACACCATCCAAGATTCCTCCGGTTGAGGAGCGGTGAGATACGAGGAAAGTGATTGTGTGTAAAGGAGATAGATTTTTGGGCAAGTTTTTATAGCTTTTAAATGTACATCTGGTGTTGTTTTTTTCTCCCTTAGTGTTTTCCCTCCTTGTTTCATCTAGATCTTGTCAAGAGTGGAAATGGAACTAGTGGCAATATTGCTCCTTTCCTGAAAGTTAAGTAGCCAAGCCTCAAGTCTTTTATACTTTTCAAGCCAACGGAGAGGATTAGAGACATGAAGAGAAATATACATGAAGGAACAAGAGGAGGAAAATGTTAAGCTGAGAGAGTGTGTGACATGAAAAGAAGTGGTAGTCATGTTTTCCCTCTATGCTTTTCAAAAAGAGACAAAAACGACATTTAGGGAGGACATGACACTATGATGATCTCTTCTTCCTTCCTTGCTTTTTATCTCCTCCTTTTTCTTTCACTCATCCACTCAATAAATTACATGTATACACACCAAAAGGAAAGGATATTATTAGGGCTAGCAGGAAGGAAGACAACAAGCATAAAAAATAACGTGTGTCTCGTGTGTTTTCTATATATGTTCATCACACTGACTGTCACTCTATCCATATACTTGAGACAACTTGTCCGCCTTCGTTCTTTCCTGTGGCAGTTTTTTGTTCAAAAACTCTAGTGTCACTTTACTTGTCACAGGAGGAAAAAGGAAAAATGATTTTTGGCACAGGCTACACGCGTATACATGCTACGCACACAATTGGACTCGTAAGGATGGGTGAAGAGAGATGTCTTAAAAGGATAACGAAGATAAAGTGTTTTAAAATCACGCTGGTAAATAATCTAAAAAGCTGGTTTGATTTAGAACCTTCTGACACCGAATTTATCTCATTCGGTGTGGAATCTACTGCTTTTAGGTAGTATCATCCCGATATTTTCTTTTCATTTTGTTGTATTGTTTTATAATAAAAATGTTTAATTTTATGCTAAATGTAAATAACCTTACATCGTTTGGTGACAAAGTTTTAAAAAGTAATTTTGGAAGATATCGTCGTGTCTGTTATTATAAACTGTTGTTGATTAGATCAGCAAAGTAAAAGTTCATTATCTCTATAATACCTCTATAAATCTAAACACGCTACTTTTTTATTATGTCTGCAAATTTTGACTTATGCAACTTGCTTTACAAAACTGGTCGTTCATCCTGCTCAAGCCAGTCACAATTTAGAAATAGACTTTGTGTTGAAAGCTCCACTTGCAAATTAAAAAAATTAGTGAGCATTAGATACACGTACATTCGCTAATTTGTTGATGCTTATCGTCAAAAATAAAGCATGACTGTTCAGCTGGCTGGAACCGATTATGTCAAATTAGGTAAAGTTGTCTTGTAAAGATTAAGAGACGCAAATGCATGCTTTGCTGATAATATCCGACGATGCATTACTAATGCAACTATGCAATTTGGCAGTATTTCCAACTTAATTTTGGAGAACTGTTGTAAAGCTTATTATCCTATCGTTTGAAACTAACTATATGATTTGCACGGTTCACACAATTCGTTTAGCAGAATGTCACTGGCGGTATTGGAGTGTATAAAAAAGTTTTTAAAAAATGTCAACCGGAAAGTTGAACACTTTCTTAGAGACAAAAACATTCGTAAATAAACTCAGTTAAAGTTCACAGAGTTTGTGTAGAGTTCATAATTATTTTCTTTGTCCTCCCTCACATGCTTTGAGTAAAGGAACATCTTTGTTGTAAACTCGGTTTTGTGTGCTATGCATGTTTCCTATCAAAAATACCTTTGGCTCTCCACCAAAAGTGGTAAAAGTAAAAACCATTTTTTATGACAATAGATATACTATAAGTAGATACATACATAAGAAGTAGAGCGGCCAAATGCCATTCTTAAATAGCGCATATACCTAAAATATAGGCATACTAAACTTTATCAAGTTGGAGGAGGACAAATATAATTGTACTTTTACACGACACAAAAAAAGGCAAAAGACAACCGCATTTTTACCGGAGAGAGATACAAGATACACAGCGACTGACTTCCTGGTGCAATGCTACATGAGAATTTAACCGAGTCATCAGCTAGGAATCCACAGCACACACAATCAAGATAAACAAAAACAATCTATTTTTATAACCAATACAAACATGTATATATTTAAGACGTCACAATAAATCCTATTCTAAATTTCTATTACCCTTAACATTCCTGTTTTCATGGAACGGTGAAATCCCTATGAGCGTATGCTTAGCCAAAGATATTCTAAATTTACAACACGAACTTTCACTAACTCTTTAAAGAGTTGAAAGTAAAGGGGAAAGAATTTAGGTCAGTTGCCGATTCGCATTGCTAATTAAGTCCTCGAGTAAGATATATATCTGAATTTTCATCGATACCACAAACACGCTTACTTGTTTTATCTTGGATATCAAAGCTGATTTCGTACATCACGCATTCTTTTCCTGATTCGATTCTTATCTTGAAGACAAGATGAGAATGTGAATTCTTTAGTGTAAAAGTTGAAAATTTTGGGGATTGCATCACGTACGACAGTACGAATACAAATGCCAGTCTTTACAATTTTAGGACGACATGTTTGCTCACTTACTTATATTTTACTGAAAATTGAGAACTTGTGATGTTTACCCCAATGAAAGCTGCGAAACAACTTGAAAGAGAACTTAATTTAATTCAAAAGTCGTCAATCACATTTCGTGATGAAATGTTAAAAGGCTTCTTCGATTCTGAAGGCATTTTTAGTAACTACACAGATCAGAAAGCTTTCGACGGAAGTGTGAACCGAGTTTACATACTACTTCGACTTTTGTTGACGCGTACCACAAGAAACCTGTATTGATATTTATACTTCAACTCAAGTAAAAGCATCACATGTAAACCAAAACCAAGCAAAGTATAGAAACTTCAAAATTAAATTTCTGATATCACTTACTTGACTCATGACCGGTTTATCAATATTTTGAAATTAACTTTACCACAAATCATGACCCATGGCACATCCTTTATAACTGCATTTTTGACATTGCAATTATGGAATTTAATAAATTACTGGCATATATATGTTGTTGACAAAACCTTTCAATCCAAAATTCTAGGCTATCGTGGTCGCATACTTTCAAATCACGCTCAACATTTTCAGTTGTCACTTTACATTAAATTTACAAGTTTAAGCCATTACACCTATACCGCTAAAGTATTTTCATCCCTGACCTCACAAGTTGAACATGAATACTAGAAATTAATTTGCACTATTAAGTTCACGTCAAATGAACGAGGAAAGGAAAGGCAGTCAACTATAATGGCTCTTCAAACTCCAACAAACAACATAAATAACCAACTTAAACGAATTTGCAGTGATTTGAAGAGCTTATAAAATCTGAACTGACAACCTCCACTCTTTTTATGGTATTTTACCATTATAGTTCCTTCACTTCAAACCTAGAGCACACACTATTAATATAATGGAATTGTGACTCTTCCAAGTTGATTTGATCTTGAGTTGTTAACCAGCATTGAATTTTCAAACTGTAGAGCGATGTTAAACTTAAATAAGAAATGAAACTCTTGAATGCTCACAGTTTAGAAGAGCCATATAGATAAACACAATAGCCCTATAAAACTTCCCATCCAGCCTTAGAAGGAGATAATAGTTCAAGTTCAAGATGAACGAAATGTGACATATATATACATATAATCAAAAAGAAACAATCCTCATTTGATTTTTGAAGCAAGCAAGCCTGCTGCTGACATTGTGACTACGACTTCATCCGCATTCATTCATCTTATCTCTTGCATGCGTCAAACTGTAAGTTAGCAACTGTTTTAGAGGACCCGACTCGAATCACGTAAACAATGACACACGTGAAGATAAAACCGATAGCATCCCCTGCATTTTTGGTCACGGTACCCTCCTTCCTCCTCTCACCTCCTCTTTGTCAGGTAAATAAGTATCAAGACTTGAAAATAATAAATAGAGCGGAATCATAATCTCTGATTTGAAAGAAGGGATAGATATTGAATGAAGCCAAGAGTAAAAACCAAACAGACACGTTTACAAACCTTAAAGCATATTTTTTTCTAAACAATGGCCGTCTCGTAACATCAGCCTAGAATTACAATAATAACTGTGAGAGTCTCCTCGCAAAAATGAGTAGTGATTACGCACAATCTTCCCTAATTTTTCCACCCTTTTAATATTCACATTTTGAAATGTGATTGCGTGTTTCAATCTTTTAATACACTTACCGGTTTTTGTAGGATCCAGTTTTGCATTGTTCGAATTCATAAACATCCAACAATTACTGAGAACTTATTGTTATGTGGGACACAACTGGATTTCATCTCTTTCGAAAAGTTCATGGTGTCAGTCATTCGTGAGTTTACTAGAATGAACTAGAAGAGGTCAAAGCAGTCAAGAGATAAATGGAGATTGAATTGAAGTTGGGATTGTTGTGAAAATCATTAGATTTTGTACTTCTCAGACAGTTCAACGCATGATTAGAGCTTCGCATTCTGTTGCACGCAAAAACATAGAAATCCACTTTTTATGTAAAACAGGAGAATTTATGACTTTGTAGACAGATGTGGTGTCGGAGGAGTTGAGGACTGGAATTCACTACTGCACTTGCACACTTTCCTGGTATTTTAATGAGTTTTTCAGGAAGCAATTTACTGGAAGTACTTGCACGCATGTGTATATTTTGAACCTACATTAAACAACAGCCAGCTGCTACGCATTCCAGAAAGACAACCCAAAAAAGGATCAGACACTTTTCCAGAAATTTATGCATCCCATCTTATAATATCTTATCAGAGTACAACGTCAAGGAGCAAGCCTTCGTATATAAAGAGTAGCAGTTCTGACTGTGTTTATTGCACTGTTGAGAAAATTAAAGCTGTTTACTTCCAGATTATTTACCAAATATGTCGAAAAAGGAAAACATTCTGGATGTGCTTAGACTTCTGTTGGAATGCAGGGTATAAACTGGAAAGTTTTTCCAGCGCAATAATACACTTTTGAAAGTTTGTACAATGTTCACAAAAACAATGCACACTCTGGATAATTGTCTATTCAAAC
>JAHZNA010003691.1:0-11175 GCA_027743935.1 Sinodicranocentrus sp. ZH6 | reverse complement strand
ATACATATAATTTTATGTTGCCAAGTTAGCACTTAAAGGAGTCAACATTAACAGTTCTTACATGTGAACGTTCATCGTTACTTTTATCGCTGCATAATAAAGCTACAAACTACCACTACGACTATTCTGACCATTTTAACTCGAACTCACACACCGTACAAACACCTTAAGGGTATTAAAACACAATAATTCTGACTTACCTCGCTCTTTCACTTTGCTCTGTGCGATGCACATTGCTGAGAGCCCCAAGACAAAACCTATTCCCGCCAGATGGATCGACGTATCCGTCGATTGTTACGCTTGGAAGTGAAGATGGTACTTTAAAAGTTTCCCCTACCTTAAAAATAAAAATAAAATAAAAATCCTAATGGAAATCGATTCGTAAATTAAATCCAATGCAATATATACTTTGATTATTACTTGAGTATCCAGTTCAAAATAAGCTATCGAGCACCAAAATTCTGGTGGAGGCTGAGAGGATAAGAGAGCAGAAGTACTGAGGTTCACATCATGATAGAGTTGTCGCGAGTGTATGTCTGGTAATTTCAGTAAAAAAACATGAATAATTGCAAAGTCACAAAATTGTTCAATTCTAATTTAAAATTCACAATGATATTACTGTATCCAGGATGGTTTGAAAGTTCAGGTCCAGATGAAGATTGTGCATTTTGAGTGTAACTAACTGTGCTATTGCCACTCCCATGACTTCCACTCCATGAAGAAAACCCACTCTGGTTAATAGTTCCTTCTGAAGATGCAGCAGCTTGGGAAGTAGGGGACGTCAGGCTCATTCCATTATAATCTAACCCTGAATATTGAGAGCAATTTCCTGCGATCGAAAATATTAAATATTAAAAATAAACCCATCGAATTACTGTCGTTTAAAGTTTGGTAAATTAAAAATGAAGTCAACCTCCTGAGTCACCACTGTAATAGTTGGTGGTGCTTTGACCAGATTGTGCTCCACTGGGTGTACTACTACTACCATTACTGCCAATCTGAACTTGAGTGGTACTGGTTGCTCCATCGATTGGAGAGGTGGGACCGGAGCTAACAAGAGCTGCGCTTGGTCCTGGCTGAGAGACAGATTGCTGCGAAGTGTGTGAAGGTGTATTCATAGGAGGGGACATTAACCCCTGTACCTGAGACCCGACACCCTGATTGTAAGTAGGCGCAGGTGGGTGGTGTTGGACCGTCTGTGGTTGCGGAACAGGAACTTGTCCAATACCAACTGAACCCGTAGAAGGTCCACTTGTTGCAAGCATTCCACTACTGGTAGGAGAAAGGATGTTTGGATTTTCTGATTTTATATTCACAGTAGCAGTCTTCTGATTGATCAATTCTAAGGATGATGAACTACCAGCGGAATACTCATCAATCGTTCTGCTCGTATTAGGAGATTGTAGACTCAATCCGGATATGTCTGTGGCGTGAAGGCATAAATTATTATTACTTTACAAAAAACTCATCTTTGAAACGACGTAAAATGGCTTCTGTGCTGACTTACCAATTCCTGGTGAAACTACTCTTTCGTAATGGTATGGATTCACACACACAGAGTCACATTTGAGATCAAACGCAAACTGACAGTACTTCACGTGCTTTAATTCATTCTTGTGTAAATCCGGCCACCTCCATATACGGGCATATATCACGTGTGGAAACCCTTTTCGTCCAGCAACCTGTGCATGATTTAAATTGCGAAACACAACTTTAGGTACGACAAATTAATTAATTATTCTCGAATGTATTAACGGAACACAAATACAGTATAAACAGCTAAAGTGGTTTGCTTATAGAAGAGACTTTAGATTGTGTGTAATACTAGGGTGCACTGGTTCACTGTCTAAAAATGAGTTGTACAAAGGGTAAAACCCGCTTACAAACTGCAAGAAAATTGTAGATGAGTAATGCATGCATGATGCATTTTGTAGGAAAACACAATCTATCCAAATATTTAGCGTCCACAGGAGAATGAACATGCCGTTTGCAAAATGCATCCTTTAGGGCCACAAACAATGCGCAAATCAAAGGAGGCTGTTCTTGGAACCCTTTTGCAACGACCCACGCAGAGTTAGGGTTGCGGTTGTATGCAATGTGCAATTTGCTCACAAAAAACTTCGGTTGCACTTTCCACTACACGTCAATACATCTCACACCTTACCTATGTGCTGCAGTTAGGTACTTGGGTTACCCATATATACGCTATGTATATAGATACCTAGTACCTAGTATTAGCAAACCTTTCTATACTGAAAATAGAGCCCAAACCGTAAATGCTAAAGTAATAGTACGTGTACGACTGATTGTACAGTTAAGAATCAAACTTTAACATGCTTTCCCCTAAGTCACATTGTCAGTCTCATTTGTGGCAACGTATATTTATCGACACGATATTTGATATTATATGACGTTTTGGATTATGGTACCTGTAGTCTGCCGTCCAGAGTTCTCTGAATAGTAACACATTTACTTGGTTGTGCTCCATTAGTAGTAATTGCGGCTATAAGACTATCCAGTTCATCCCGCTTTTCCTACATAGAAATAAAGTAAAGGTTATTATCCAGAATAATTAGTTGGCAGGTTCAGGTCTGGATGGAACTAAACCTTCTTACCTTCAATTTTTTAACTAAGCTTTCAATCGCTCTTTTAGCGAAGCTTTCTGATTCCCCTCCTTGTCGATGACACATAAGGGAGTGTACAATCGACAAACATGCATCCGCACTTGTGGGTGCATTTGATGACATTCCGAATTCTCCCATTGTAGGAGATATAGCAGAGATACTTTGTGAATGCGAATGTCCACTGTGGGAATGAGATGAGTGGGAGTGAGAACCAGACAAATGAGAGTGCGAATGATGGGCAAGCGATAACCCAGAGCCAGTCTGCTGAGTGTTGCTTATCAAACCATGGAGTGGATGAGGGGAATGATGTGCATGTGGCCCTATTCCTCCAGCATTACTGCTGTGACCACCGTGGCCAGCGATTTGACCCTGATGAAGATGTTGGTGTGATCCACCTCCAGAAGTAGTTTCTGACTGAGATGCTAAATGAGACCGCTGATTTTGCTGCTGACCAGAACCATGTGGGAATTGATTTGACGTCGATCTAATGCCACCGACAGGACCCCCTATGGATTGGGAATACCCGTCCCTCCAATCTGACAAAATTAGGTTAAAAAATTAATTTCGTGCAAACATATTAGGACATCCCTTTTCCTGTACCGTTAAACTAACAATTAAGTAACGTATTGCCTCACAGATTTATGTGCTTAAATAAAAATACAAACAACCAACGAAACAAGGTGTAGGTGCTTTTACAATACAAATATGTTAAAGAATTCAAAAATGTGCTGTGTGAGGTACTTCAAGAAGCGAGAAGTTAAGATACGTACAATCAACATTCAATCAGTCATTCAGACATGCAAAATAGCTACAGTCGCAGTAATTAGAAAGGAATTGGATAGAATCACAAATATCAGTTAACTACTTACGAAAATAAAGTAGTACACAAGCGTTTAGACACATTACCCAAAGTGAGCTTCCATTTACACTAGCAGATTCGAGTTTCGAGTTACCAGTTTGAGATTTTTTGCCTGATACCAATTTAATTTCTTACCTCTCTATACGGACTAGGAAACTTAACATAACACAAAGAATATACCTAGATTTAAGAAATTAAAAACGCTCACTGTGTAATGTCATTAATATTTTGCGAAATTTGCTTTGGATTAGGTGTATGCTTTCTATATACCACTCACTACCAATTACGTTGACTTCATGAGTCATACCCAAGTACTAAATCCAACATTTAGAGTAGGGACGAATCTACCCTATGACAAGTGAAATACAATCAAACTTCACACGGAATTTCTGGTTGCCCTATCTATACACCATATCCATAAAATTAAGTACATGATACACATTTATTCTAGTGTTGATGTATTTCCATCCCATTATTACTCTGGCTAAAAACGTGCGGAGTGCGGATATTTGCAGTTATCTCTGTGCTAAATACAAAACAGTCACACATACACATGTATGTATTTCGATAACGATTAGATTAAAGGAAGGAAAAGCAAAACATGAATATATACTATATGTGTGTGGGACACCGAACCACGTTTTTAGTCTTGAATAATGAAAGTTTTCAGAAACAGATTGATTCAACAACTTCACGAAAAATCACAATTTCATTCAGCATTCGACCAACATAAAACACCTACAATACAAACAAACGATCGCTCACAGAAGAAGTACAGTATATGAGCGGCTGAAGATACTTCGGTCAGTTAGTCAGAAGTCCGAACAAGTATAAAAACTTGCGCCTTTGTTACGTTATTCCCCATTACACAGATATTTGGTTAAACAGATAAAGATAAAATGCGAATACTACGACATAACATTAACTAGTACAGGAAGAAAGGTTTTGCAATGTTTTCATACGTTCAAAAACATTTCACGGTCAAAATCGAATACAAATATATACGGGAATTGACTAATTGACTCTCATTGATAAAATAAAAGTTTGGATTTCAACAGATCAAACATACTTCAAACAATGACATGACATACAAAATGCGACATAAATTGACAAGTGTGCAAATCTGAACTTGTTACGCTGGAATGACATCTATATACTTTAACTATTGTAAATCGGAACTTGGAAAATTTCATGAATGAGTAACTGACCTGGACGAGAACTCCACATCTTTCAAGTTCTGTGAAGTAGATCAAGAGGAGGAAGGTAGGCCAAAGGAGAGTTAGCTTTTAAGACGCTATATTAGCTACGGATAGCTGATGGTTACCTCTTTTGTGTAAGAGTTGTACAGGAAAAATTATTAATCTAACATTTCACAACTATATTAAAACTGTATATCTATATAAATCGCTTTCATCAAACAATAAAATAAATTACAAATAGATTTAGTTTGATCGTAAATTAGCTATCAAATTGTTACAGTGTCAGCACGCACCTAATACCATTTCAAGAGGTACTTTGGTACGAGATTTTTTAGGAAGGTCCTGCAGTCCTGATTTGAAATAGAATGTCAAATAATGGTAACGTTACACAATTTAAATGTTGTTCACTTTAACTTTAACTGTTCTAACACTGGCTTTGGTTGGATTAGTTTTGTGAGCTTCTTAGTAAATAGGTATATTAGCACCCTTGAATCGATTGTTGTCAAACATACAAAACAGACAGAGGACCTATCAGTAATATCTTTCACGAACGAATTAAAATAAATATAAATAAATATATTTTGCTTCTCGTTACACTATGCTCTATTTAAATAACACTACAATACAGCTCTCGTTCACTTGATCACAATCATTACCGATTTGCAAAAATTACTACCACACACAACAGTAGTACAGTAGACTGCTCATATTATCCTATTTACAATACTAATCTTGTTTTGTACTTACAATAAAACTAACACTAGCAAGTTATTGAAACTTGTAATTGCTTATTTTCAAAGCATATACTTCACGCACACGTTATACAACAAGAATGTTAATTGGTGTATTGAGCCTGGGCCCATAATATTTTAATGACTTAAATTCAAGCTCATTCTAAAAGTTTGCACGCAAAATAATGTCTGCGGTTGCATTGTCACCCCTTACAATTACAAATAATTATTACATCACCACAAATATATCCTCAGCGTATTTGAGAATAAAAATATAGTCTATATTTAACGTATTATTGTAAGTCTTGTAAATATACCGCTGTACCGTATTTATACTATCAGAATCAACATTATAAGTATACACCTTTTGCATTAAGATTGGTTGAGTTACATGTTACATTCTTACATTTGTGCGGGTGTGCAATTTTTGTAAATTTAATTTAATTACGAATAGCTTATTTATATAAAATAGCAGAATTAGAGGGGGTAAGATTGTTTTTAGTAATAATGCGGATAAAACTAAAGTCCAAAATGCGGAAACGCAATGGTATATTAACTACTAACGCAGCTTTAAAACTAGGTTATCAATTGAGCATCAAAATTATTATGAATGAGATACTTGAAATTCTGAAAAAGCATATCCAAAGTAGAATACTAATGTAAGCTGTATTCAGAAAAACTAAACGTCAAAATTTGAAGAAACTCGTGTAAACTAAAATTAAGCGAGATCGCAAATGTCAAAAGCAAAATAAGACTGAAAAAAATATTTAAATACTTATAACGAGAACGAGACGAATTAAATATTTTTACGATAATCTAATTTAACGAAACGTAAATGTAACTAATATTTTAAGAGACAAATCTTGTCACTCTAACGCAGTCAGAAAGATATGGTTGTTAGATCAATTTAATAAATGTGAATTGTAAAATATACCCAGAAATTCAAGTACAGCTATTTAAACTCGATGTATTTCACGAAAGCTCCAGTTCCAGTGGGCAACAAATTAGAGATTTTCAGTCACAGCCTTGTTTTTTCTGTTCAACATCCTGGGTTAGTTCCACGACTTGAGATTTCCCCTTGAGACTACTAACTGTAGCGACCGTTAGCTTTACCTTCCGTTAAATTCTGTCAATACTTGTACGTTGTGCCTTGAATGTGGACTTTCACGTTTTCTAGTACACTATTTTCACGATGTAAGAAGAATTATTCAATGCACGACAACTGGTGGTGACTGGTGACTTAGTAGTGAATGGTATCACAAAGTTTTTCCAAAACTATTTTCCATCATAGTGAGATCGATTTTTTTGACAGACAGTGACAGCGAACACTACAACCAAAAGTAAGAAATATTCGAATTACTTATAACAAGTTTCGAGCAATTAAAATCAGAACGAATTCTGAAGTTTTTTTGTTAACGTATTTTGTATTTTAGCAACAACGTTGAACGTGGGTCCATAATAAAAAGCGCTGAAGTCTCGTCAACGTGATATTATAGCGTAACGTTGAACGTAACGCACAATTGAATTATTATTATAGCTTGAATCCCAGCTATTCAAAGAGTGAAAATTACAAATTACCTCCTGCAAAGATTGCGTCGTTTATTTGCTAGACTACGAATCAGAATCACTGATAACTTTATTCTGGGTCGGATGTTTGGTCGTTGTCATTCGTATAGTAATTGGTGGCGTTATTGGTAATTTGCAGTACAGCGAAGAAATTGATTAACAGATTAAACGACGCTACAATGATGTACTAAACATTAATTATCCCTATCACTGATACAACTGATATGGACCGGTCATATCACCTACCTACAACCTATGTATATCATCACACTTTCTTAATTTTTTGTCGACAAAGGAGCCGATAAGGATAACACAGATGACAGCATTTTTGCATTTACTACTAACTAAAACCCTTTATTTACAAAATAAAAATATTACAACCTTGGAATAATTTTACTTGCATGCATCGTTATCCGCATCATCCCCAAACCATCACTGACATCACAGCCTCACAGTTTATTTTATGCTTTAAACAAAAGATTGTACATTTTGTAATCTGGATCTGGATGAAGTTGAAGATGCTTTTGTTTTTGCGTGTTCGCGATTCGCTTCTTTTTTTCTTTTCTTTTCTTACTCCGTCTTCCTTTTTCTGTATCTTCATTTACACACATATGCACGTCCTTGTGAATATCATGTATTAAGTGGAAGGTACAGTATGACTATGACTATGTACTATGTACCTAGTGTGCTCACAATCAGTCAGGTCAGGACTCAGGACAAGGAGCCCCTAATTCCGAATAATATGCTTCTTCATTTTAGCTTTAGGAGCATGCTAAGACGACATAATATAGACCACTCTGGGTGAGCACAGGAGAACACAAAAAATGAGGGTATGTAAAATGTAAATTTGTACCTATGTGATATTGATATCGGTGAAGGAGAGCAATATGATGAATACAAAACAAGATAAATAATTTTTTAGTCACCTTTCTTCTCACACCACACTCAAGAAAGTCTTGGGACTGCAATGGAAGATATTCTGGTGTGGGCTACAGGTTTTAATGACAAAGAGTGGTAGGGAAGAAGGCAGAAAGGAAAAGGGAATGAAAACTAAAGCGTTCAAATAAAAGATATACATACAATAGTTCTTTTTAGGAATATATCAAACTCTGAAACTACGCATATATAAGATTCAATGATCATCTTCCTTACCAACAAAAAATTCACAAGAACTACCTCGACACTGACACAACAGCAAGCATTGCTAGATTATATGCTGCTTATATGGCCTAACACACGGCACGAAATGCATACTATAAAAAGCTAGGTTTAGGCTTTAGGTTTCGATACATTGATGGACTTGTTGTTTTCATGGACTTTTGAGTTGCACATAGTGTATAAGAATTAAGTTAAGGTTAAGATACACACTAGCACACTTTCAAGCAAAACAATATTATTCCTAAAACCATCTATATATATATATCCGTGTTATGCACTGCACACCACAAATCAATTCACATGGAGTGTACGTGAGTGCAATGAATCTAACGTATGAAAATGAGACCATTTTATCCGATCTGTATGTGCTGTGTTTGTTTGTGCCTTTGTGCCTATGATCGTGAGTGACCCGAGCAATGCTAGATGGACGTTCCATATAATTATGAAGTCGAGGAAGTGAGTCAAGCCGAAATGTTGAAAAACAACATGCACACATCTGAGAAATCCACTATTATCTCGATACCTCAGTTTTACTTTTAGCAGAAAGCTTTATTTGAATGTGGATTGTGAGTGATATTTATTCTTCCTGTTAAATGTTCTTGCTATAACTTATTGGGATATTGCTAGATTGTACACACACGATATTATTGCCACTTTGTTGATGATTCGATGATGCTAAATAAAATATGCAACTTTATGTTCATATGATTCATATGAAAATTATACCTTTGGGTATGCCTTTAATAAAGATAGGATATGGGTAATGGAAATCGCTGAAATCATAGGTCAGAAAATTAAATGCTAAATCAGCTACGATTGTTTCCCCATAAATGTATATTGTGATATTTGGGGATTTTCTAAAGGATAAATAAGTCATAATAAATTTACTGATGATAACTGATCAAAAATCGGTTGTACGAATCGATCAATTACACTAATCGTGTAATCATCAATCTTCATGGTTAAAACAAAATTAATTGTTCACGTCTTTTATTTAGCTTGATGATAACTGATCAAAAATCGGTTGTACGAATCGATCAATTACACTAATCGTGTAATCATCAATCTTCATGGTTAAAACAAAATTAATTGTTCACGTCTTTTATTCTCTTTCGAGTTTCTTGTAATCTCTGATATGCTCCAAACTTTCGATGAAATGCATGATACATAAGGCAATGTAAATGCACGACAAAAATAAATGGGTTCTTGGAATACCTTTGAATACGTATGTTAAATGTAAATGATGCACTCATCTTGTATCTTCAACACTACGTCTAGCTCTAAAACACGGTAAAAACAACTTGATACCCTATTATACCTGAATTGAATATACCTGCTCTGCTTACCTTAAAATTAGATAGATCACGGAAAGTCATGCAGACCTGGCCTGATCACTATATCCAATACACAAGCCACGAACCTTTCATTCTGCATTTTACCAGTACCAGCACTCATTCTTAATTGCTAGTTGTCAAACAGTTGGTACGTCATCTCTAGTAATTCAAAGAATCTCTACTTTTTAAAGCCTTATAGGAATCTATGCATGCCAAAAACGAGTTGAAGTGGAAATCTTCTTGGTAGTAAGTAGTAAATGCCAGCTAATCGGGAAAATTACGTTGTGCATTTTTTTTTGTTATATTACTCATTGCAAAATTTTTTGTTCATTAAACCTAAACACTAGATTTAAACTGAAAGCACGCAGTATTATTATTATAAGGGATGATTGTAAAATAGTTAATCATAAAATGATTTAGCTGATTTTACGCCTTAAGGCGAATATTAATCATTTCCACATTGTGTGCATCCATCCTTACGTAAAATACGATTTTCTAAAGCGATTGGTAATACAAGTAATCATTTATTATATTTTACAAATCAATGATTATTTCATGTTATACAAATTTGCACTTTTAACTATATCAATTATTGACTTATTGATCTATAAAAAACACTATTCACTCAAAAGTCATTCATACATGGAAGAGGTATCTAAAAAGGCTTTTATAGTAAAAACTAAAAGGTCAGATGTGGGGGTGGATCATCCATCTTGTTGTGTCTTCTTTTTGTTCAGAACAAGAGTCCTCAATTTTTCATGGGTACGACTTTTTGTATGCTGTCGAGATTTGATATCAAGATTCAAGATGATGGAAGCGTTACGGATTAGTATATTATGGGAACTCGGGAATGCGGAATGCAAAAGAGCAAAAATTGGGGAATGGTTTTTCATATTTTACATTTTACATACATTATTGTGATAAATCGCAATGAAAAACTTCGAAAGGCTCACTGACCTATACATTTTTAGTAAGTGTCTAATCAAAAAACGAAGTTCTTTTCTGAAGATGTGTTTTTGTTAAGATTACCGACCTTGTCATCATGTTTATATTTTTGTCCCTGAAATTTCCATGTTCTAATATAATGAACTAGAACTACCTAACCTAATAAACTAAATATGAATAAGCTTAAGCAGTATTTACAATAAGTAATTGATGTATTAATAATATAGGAATGGGAAAAAATATTAGGCGTAGTGTAGCGTAGGAAGAGCTAACCTATTTAATGCATATACCTACTTATAGTAAAGGGATGTAAGTAAAGTAAATGTATATGCATTATGCATGTAATACTGTACAGTCAACAGTAATTCTATTCTATTGATATTTACTTACTTACTGTTACTACTTACATTTACATGCATGCATTGTGGTGTTCACACAAAAAATCTTGTTTTGATTGAAGTCATTGCATTGCACCGTATCATATCATTCGCAACTTCTTTCTGAGATTCCGATTAGCTCATAAAGAGCAGGACAGAAAAGTTAAGATTCATTGCTACTTCTCACGCCTTGACTTCATTTTTCAAATCTTTTCTTCTAAGAAGTTTCTCTAATAATTATAAATTTAGAACTAAATAAGACATTGTTGTGATCAAAGGCTGTGATTTTGCAGTTTTGTATGAAAAACAACTGTTAATTATAGGGAGAGAAAGTTCCTTTACTAATCCGAAAAACGCGGATAAAAACTTTCTATTGTTGGTG
>JAHZNA010003690.1:0-12219 GCA_027743935.1 Sinodicranocentrus sp. ZH6 | reverse complement strand
TTAGAAGGAAATTTTCTCTCTTTTCCATGAAATCCTTTTCCATCATTATTATCATATTTATTCTCATAGCCTTCTCGGTGAGTGATGGACGCAAAGAACATATATATCGTCTTGTGTCTCATCAACATTTTAAAATAGCGTTTCAAGTGTTCTCTCTTTCTCTGGGTATGCGCACCTTGGAGAAAAGACTGTCTCATCATTTCTCAAGGAGAATTCTCACATTAACAAACTTCTCCCTTTCTTCCTTCACGGTTTGCTTCATTCCTATCCTCTTCTTTACTACAAGCTTCGTGTCCACATTACAACCAGCGTTTTTGTTGTTTGCCAGCGAAAAAGTTAAATAGATCTGGTGACTGAGTGAGCAAAAGTAAAAGTTCACAAAACGAGACGTAAAAGAGGAAATAATGAGAAAAGCTGGCTTCTTCTCCCACTCACTCAACTCCTTTTTGAATGCATTGACACAACAGCAACTTGTCCTAAGCTTCCTGCATGAATAACCAACCCCGACACAAATACTAGCACACGCACAGACAAAAGAATGAGAACGGAGAGAAAGAAGAGTGCGCAATATATTATATAATATGTGTGTGACAAGAGTTACTCCTTAACTTTTCCCTTCTGACTTATTGAAAAATTGTTAGCGAGTACCATCGAGTCTTATATAGGCTGCTAAGTCCCGTCTCGTAGCTTAATGAGGTTCCGAACTCTATGGAGACTTTAACTACGAATTTTACACAAGACGGCATATTTCCCTGTGTCTATATCACCCAGATATAATTCATTCTACAAACTTTTTTCCTTGGAAAGGAACACAATGACGATGAGGGAAAGTGTCTGACGTTGTGCTTTCCCTGTGGATTCCATACATTATGATAAGGGTTCTTTTTTGTTTCTATCACCCAGATATAATTCATTCTACAAACTTTTTTCCTTGGAAAGGAACACAATGACGATGAGGGAAAGTGTCTGACGTTGTGCTTTCCCTGTGGATTCCATACATTATGATAAGGGTTATTTTTTGTTTCAGCCTGAATCCAATGAATAGCTAATTATGAATTGATTTTTTCTTTTTCATTTCCTGCTAAAGCATAAAGAGGAAAATGCGTGCTAATGGGAAATCAGAAGCTACTATGTGTTTGTACCAGCCAGCAACAGAATGGATCAATTAACAAACCATTAAATTGCCACAAGAGAGAAAAACAAAATACACGAGGCTCTGGTTGAAATCCCCTTTAAAAAGGTGGTCTAATTACTACTCTCATTCATCATCCAAATCTCTGGCTACGAATGCTCAAACTGAACAAAAAATCACTACAGCAGAGCCCTTAGCCCTTCCCTACTCATCGCTTCTGTACATACCCAAGTCTTAAAAAAGACTGCTGAGTATTTAGAACGCTGGGAGAATAGAGTACAGCAAAAATTTTGTGCAATCTGTTCCGTTCCAGCACATCAATGTGTTTTCAACCTCCACCAGAAAGAATCCTGCCTCTGGCTTTGGAGTAGTATGTATGGATGAAGCAATCCATTATTCGAGTTCGCTCAATCAGTAATCAAGAGTAGAAGCAGGGTTGGACGACTATTCTCTTCTTTTCTGCTTTGCTTGCTACCGTGCAATATTAGAGGCTTGTAATGTAATAATCAAAAGAGGAAATCCAAGAAGCCCCGGTAAATAGTCTCCTGAGCCTAAAAGCTGAGAGAGAAGAGAGCTTTCTTTCATACCTCTAAGCATTATAGTTCGCATTAGTTTTTGGCCAAATAAAAAACTTGAAAATCCTTGTATGCATCCATCGGATGGATATACATGTGTGAGTCTGCATTTTGCATGCGGATCCACTCGTATATTGCAAGTCAAGTGAAAGCTGGTGAAAATCCTCAGAGGTTTCAATGTTCAAAGGGCTTATTAATGACCTGCTCTTGGTCTCCTCGTCCCCGAGAAAGCTCTCCTATCACACTTTTCACTACTGACGTAGACATATGTAAAGTACAAACTTTCTGTCCAATATGCACAACACACACTGGCTCTTTCTTTCTCTCCACAACACTCGTTCACCAGTCGTCCCTGCCTGCTGCCCATTAGATTTCTTCTTTTATTAGGACATCGAAACACGACAACGACAACAGAACTAAGGTTGGAAAGGAGGAAATAAAAGCAAAAGCTTAAACAACGATAGTTAGGCGTATGTACATATGCCGCCACGTTATCATATCATCAACACCAATACTTATCACATAACGCCTTCTGCTGGCTGCCTTGCTTACATCCCACCAAATTCGTTCGCTCTCATGGCGTACACATCTATGGAGTGCACATCTTGTGAATAGATTGTGGCTAGTGATAGCATTTCATTTAGTGCATTGTGTACTTCAGTATCTTTCCTAGTTTGTCTATGTAAGTACAATCACATCATAGCAGTACTACGCACCCACATACCTTCTCCCCTTTCATTACAAGACATAAAATCAAAGAGAGAGTTCCGAGTTCCACTCTCCAAGAAATTGCAGGAGGGAAGTGAATGCAATAATATATTGTGCTGTTGCTTGTGTGTGTGTGTGGTCGTTGGTGGATTTCACTTCCAGTCTTTTCACCTTTATCACTTTCATCTGGTCTCCTGTCTGGACCTTTTGCTTTTTCCTTTCAGACTAAGGCTCCTCTGAAACTATATGGAACCTCAACATGGTCACATATTGTGTTCCATGCCAAGTCGGGCTTTCATATTCCCTTTTCAACTACTTCTGTACAAAGAAATGGAAGCGGGGCTAGCTTCTGATTCATAGCACACATACAGCTTTTACTCTCGCCTCCCTTTGTCTTCTACTTCTTTTCTTTACCTCAACAAAATTAAATCCCACACATAAAGCAGACCTTTTATTGCTACCGTACGCTGAAGAACCGATGGGGAGGGTTACGCCACATAGATACTTTCAGTCTTAAACTGAGACCACTTTGATACTTAATTACTCTAGTTTTATGACACCATACACGACGTCGACACAGGAGGAGGCTTCACGTGGAAAATTTCTCTCATTAAACGAGCATTATGGAAATGTAACACTGCATGAAAATTGAACTTTTCAGCTACACATGAGCGAAGAATTTATGCTGCTGGCAAATTACTTCTGTCCCAGGTATCTTGGACTTTCTTTCAATCACAGATCAATCTCAAAGATATGAAGGCTACTGGCAATCGTAAAAAGAGTGATTGGATTACAACAAAACTTCATGGCATTCGTGAGAGCTATACATGTATTAAAAATTACTTGGCTTCACCATTCTTAACATATTAACAGATCGTACTAATTACTGACATGTCTATCTTCAATAAAACGTATATTTTCTTTATTACTCTCATGAAATGAGCTATTTTAGTAATGGAAACCCGTGGGAGCTATAAGGACCAATGTGAACGGACCTGCTTTCCTGAGTTGATGCTGATATCGCAAGCAGTCGTGTTATTACGAAGCCCCCAAAGAGGTTTGTCTGTTAAATTATATTCTATTAAATAGAGACGTGCTAAGTTTGAGTAGCAGTCAAGACTCAAGTGGCGGTTCGAAGACTACCTGACTATGAGCGGAGGGGCAAGCAGCTGCGGTATGACGTGAGAAGCATCCAGTGCCTAATAAAACTCATAAAGCGTGTAATAAAGCAGGGATTATATTAGGCTGCTTAAGAAGTAGTGAGCACACAAACTTTCTCCAACTTTTTTTCATTTCCGACCTCGATCACAGCTTAAGAAGGAATGCAAACGAATGTAAAAGGTCTTGGTACTATGTAGTTTGCTGATATTTCATCTTTCCACACATTGTAATTTAGTGTGTTATTCACGTACAAATAAACATTTATACGAAGGTTATTATATATACCAGGTTGTTTGATTGATGCATTGCTGACAGGTGAATACCGGAGAAACGGGACAGGAACTCAGTTATTAAGAATATAACATTATTTATTTTCTCAACGTATAAACAAAACTTGAAGGAATACAGAAAGATTTTGTAGAAAACATACGAATTTACCAAAATAAAACTAATTAATTTTCATAATGGGTTTTGTAAGAACTATGTAATATGTGATTACGTCGCTTGTATACAAATACCTAATTCGTTTGTAAAATGGCAAAGCTACCTTGCACTGGCTGTTGAAGTATGTCGTTGTTACATACTCCCACATCCACATTTTCCATCCCACCACTCTATACGATCATGAAGATTCTTCAAGAATGAATAGGATTGTTTTCGTTTCAGAATATTCTCACTAAAGTAAAAGTGCAGTGTTGGCAGTTTTTTGCAAGGCACGCAAAATTTGTAGACTAAAAAGTTTCCTTTTAGGGAAGTGATGATGAAACGAGAGAAACAGTTTAATCAGGATTTTATTCTTACCTTCTTTCTCCTCTTGTGTTGCTTCTGATGTGCGGAAGAGAAGTCTCAAGTCTCAGCTCCAATTTCAGCTAGTTTTTTTTGCAAAAAAGAAATCTAATTTCTTGTAGAGAGTTTCATAAAGAGAAGAAGCCGCTGATTCTTATTGTTAGAAAAGAAGTACTTCTACTTTGCCTTATTTTACTTTCACTTTCAAGACTAAAACCGTTTTGTAGCGAAACTCGGGAAGTTCCAGTTGGAAATGAGTGCACACGGCTCTCAACTTGTGATTTCGTTAAGTTCATCTACAGTGTAAGCTTGTGCAGAGATTGTTTCAAGATTGAATTTTTTTTCCTGGCAGACGGAAAAAAGTATGGTATTACAGATCAACGGAGGAACTCTAAGTGTAACACGTTAAAGAAGTTTTATATCAAGAAACTTGACAATATTAAAAACATTCAAAGAGTCAAACACTGAAGCTTTGTTCAAATCCTAGAATCACAATCTTTTGTTTTATACAGAATACACCGGTATGCATTGGTTATCATTCGAGTTTAGAGTAAGCAAAAAAGGATATAGATGTATTCATTTGTACATTCATTTAGGGCCATACAGATACAAGGATACAACACCTTCAAAACAGGCTAGTGCCATAAAAATGAGAATCTTCAGCTTTCATTATCCATTTAATTATCAGAAGTTTATATCTAACCTGGATTCTTGGACATTTGTTTGGTAGTTTCCAGACATTCTACATTTTGATTTTAGGAATCTAACTGTTTGTCTATGATATTAAAAATGTTATTCTTGAGTTACCTGATAAGTTCATTGCATTGCTAATCGACTATCCATTTAGATTGATAAAGTTGTAATATTGCTTACATAATCCTACAGAATATTTGAATATATCATACTGCCTCAAAAGCTGTCTTTAAATGACCATTTGTCTCGATGAAATTACATAGCTTTTAAAATTGACTTAATTGATTCTAAAAATCTCATCGTCTCATATGATGGGTAAAATAAATAATATAGAAATTGGGTGACAGGTAAGCGGTGACTCAAAATTGTCTGATGTAATGTCACGCTATCCCACTATCACATTCACCCATTTTGCACAGAACTTGAATTACAAATACTAATAATTATGAATGTACTGTTAATTTGTCAACTCTGAAAATATTTGAAGAGTTCTAAGATTTAAAAAAATGACGACCAACTATCTAGTACGTATTGCTCTCTTACTTTCAACTTACAAGCCGCAGATTTGCTATTGAAACAAAGCAAAACACATGGTTTGGCTGTTATACGAGGATTTCTCAGAAGAGGACTTCCATTCAGCTTGAGATCTCAAGTGGAACTGAGGCAGGTATCTGTGGTACGCTTCCACTATAAACACGCTCATATCTGCCCAAGCTGCTTTCTCCATCCATGTTTTCTCCATTTCATTTTAGAACTGATCGGAGAGATAGCATTAGGAAGCATGTTTTCAGAAGTTCAATTCATGACCATGGAAATGCAGATACAGATCTGCTTTAAGCCAAATAAGAAAACAACGACTGTTGTTTATCATGTGTGCTACCCTACCCTCACACTTTCCCCATTTTATTCGAAAACAATCAATTTACCTTTACAGCAATTTCACCTCTGCAACTCTGGTTTTTGATTAACTAGCGGTCGTAGCGTAGAGAAAAAATCCGTTCAAAAAATAAGACGAGTTCGAACAACAAGACGTGCTACTTGAAGCCGTAATATCTGCACTTGACAATACATGGAACCAAATATCTCATTTTTGCGGAGATTATTAAGGGGTTTAAGATAAGGGGGAGGGATGCAAATGCTACCTGATTACATGCAACTTATCGCTTTTAATCTTCGTATTGTGTACTTTCCTTCTTGCTGCGGTCGTTTAAAATAAATTTACAATTTGACGGATACCGAAACTGGCACTGCAGTCTGCACAGGCCAGTTCAAACGAAGAATAAATGAATAAAAGGTTGCTAAGGTCACTCACTTCTTTCAAAGCGAGGAAAAGTTTGGTCAATATAGCTTATTTTGATTGCATATGAGCCTTGTCTGATACTATGATGCTGTTCGGCTCGGCTCCTCAGTCATCTTCGACGTTTGTTATAATTAAAGCTGAGCTTCACAAATAAATTAACGCGGTGTACCGAACGAGCAAATATTAAATTTATTTCTAAGCATTTAGGTCCTGCTGAGGATTCACTATCTATAGCACTCGCTACTCACTCACTGCAGATAAGTGAAGAATCTTTTCATAACATGGATGATGTGGTGAGTATAACATGACCGTCGAATTTGACTTCAGTTCAATATTGTACCAAGTTAAAAATATATTAACAATTTGTACTAATTTTTTTAGTCCTCGATGAATCATTCTCAACTCCGTGCGCACCGACAGCGCAAACTAGAAGAGGCTGTGAAACGACTGAACATGTCCAAAGGAGTGTACGGTGTTCTAGCTACAACAGAGAAGTGCAAGTTTTACTCAATCAATTTGTACACCTTAAGTCTTATCATGTTTTTCCCAGTGAGGTGTTATAGGTACTAGAGGATGCGACGGTTTTAGAATTGGGTTTTTAATTGAAGCTTGTTACGAAGCCGACATTGCATGAAATCGTGTCCTTAATTCCTTCCATTTACATTTAAAAGTAGTCGTAGACGTAGATACTCATTCAGCTTTGTGGAAGAAACTTTGCTTCACAAATTCAGAGTGAGGGGGTATTTCTAACATGGGCGTGATATATGTCTAGTTATTGTCAGGAGAAGGAAACCTCATGGCGCGAAATGGGGTGTTTATGTTATTCGTGTAATCGATTTTAAAAAGTATATTTTATAAAAATTCTGGTCAAGCTTCCAAGAGGCTTTTAACAAAATATATACACCTATGATTTTCCTTAACAAAGTAAGTGCGATCTTTATAACTATATGAAATACGCATGCTCTTTGAGATTTTATATTTACATAAGCAGAACTGAGATATCAAATCGGGATTGTGATATCAATGAATATTGTTCCAAGAAAGGCTTTTTTGCTTTAGATTTAAAATATGCCATTTATTTTATGCACGCACTCACCCAAGGCAAGATAATCTATCCAACAAGGTACGTCTTTTGTATAGTTTTACCCATACTATGAGCATATCTGAAACTTTTGCTGTACGCATTAGTTACTATGAATATTGTGTGATTTAATCGATTTAAAGATAAGTGGTAAAAGCTGTCTTCAAATGTCGAATTGGGTTAAAATAAGAGGCTTTCTTTATAATCCAGTACTAGTACTTAAGTACTAAATATATCATTGGCTACATACAACTATTAACTAATTAACTATATTGGCTTTAATAATGGTAATGGTAACGTAACTGTAGAAGACATACCCTGTTGGGTAGATTATCTCAGCTTGGGTTAGTGTGTGCAAAAAATAAATAGCATATTTGAAATCTACGCTAAAAATCATACTTGGTTTGTACAATATCCAGTTTCATTGATATCGCGAGGACCGTACTGCTTTTATATAATACCTCTAAGAAATATAAAATCACAAAGAGCATGCGTTATGCGTAAAAAGATCGCACTTACTTTGTTAAGGAAAATCATAGGGGTGGGTATATATTTTGTTAAAAGTCCCTTGGAAACTTGACCAGAATTTTCATAAAATATACTTTTTAAAATCGATTACACGGGGAACATAAAAACCCCATAAAAACGATATGGTTTCCTTCGTCTCCTGACAACTCGTTGGTTTTTTCATACATATATTCGAATGATTATGGATTCTATGTGAATTCGAGAGAAGGCACATTCTGTGATATTAAAAAACCGTGGTTATTTTAACGTTATAAATATGGAAAACTAACGGAACCAAATGTGTATGCACAGGGACTGTAATAGACTCAACCTTTGACCATCATCTAACACATTTCTGGCGAAAGCAAATGAAACTTGTTGAACAACTTGGAACGGCTGTCATTCGAGATCCAGATCCTAAAAATGACTTGCAATTTCTACGCATTTATGTTTGATTATATTTTAAATAATGTTTTCGCTTAATCTTATTAATGGACTTGGTCATACAAGCTATTTATTTCATATTTCATAGCTATTTTCATTAATATAATTGTTTCCAGCTCACGATCACAGGGTCTTGGTTGTATTCAGTGGTACCGTTACTGAGCCTCTTTCAGGTGCAGCTAAGATTTTAAAAGCCCATCGAAAAACCAAACGCGAGAGAAGAAAAGCAGGACAAAAGACTCGTTCCGTTATGGATCCTTGTCATGTCCACACAATGCGTATCGGTGGTCAGGAAACCGTAATCATCACAGAGAAAATAAGTGGGAAAGAAATTCCTCAAAAAGAAGAATATTAGATTAGAAATTAAGCTAAAAATACTGGTTTTGGCAGTTATAATGCAAAAATTTACTACAAAAATCTAAAACAAAATAATAGTGGCATAAGAAATATTTCAATAAAAGTTTTCACTATACATTATATAATATATACATTAAGTTTTTTTTGGTCTTTGGGAAATATTTCCCGACATTTAGGAAAACAGTTTAAGATGAAAACTGGTTGCATTTGACATAATCGAATGCATTTCATAGGCAGAATGTAATTGATTGATTAAAACTGGTATTTGAAAAATGAAAAAGGTGAAACTTAGAATTATATGAATTCAAATCGTAAAATGGCCAATGTCATTATAGCATAACTTGCGCTGTTTATTCTGTTGTGCCTTTACAACCTGTATAATATATAATATAATCATAATAATCATGCATCTGATCTGACATGAGGGTTACTTTTAAATGCAAATCAGATATTACTACTACAAAACTCACAACACATTTCAGCATGCCATATTTGGACAAAATATACGCAAAATCAAACAACTAATAACCAATTAATATTACTAATAATAAATAATTAATGCCCTATTTGAACCTGTCCCAACAAGGAACGGAGAAATTACAATTCTACTACGTCAATGCTCAGGTCGTACTTGTCGCTCTTTCCATACAGACCATACTGCAAGCAGACGATATGTTGGAATCTGAATCCGAACCACTATCAGAACCAAGCATGACTGAATAAGTACTACCGTTATCACTCTTAGCAGTATGAAAACTCGCATCGTCTTCGGATGCAACAGACAATCTATCATCTTCCATTAAAATACATTCAGTTTGAATTGACTTGTCTGTCTTGGCCTTGGCAGGTTTAAATGGATTTCCAAACCGGTAGGCGATACCAAGCATCTCGCGTAGACCCTAGTTTCATAAATTAAATTATATCGGATCGGATCGACAAAATATCAAAATATATATTTACTATTTATCAAAAACTCATTTCCAACTAAACTAAGAAATATTTAGTCGGTACACGAAGAAATCAAATACCTGATTTTCCAATCTCAATCTTGATACTAATTCCTCATAAGACAAAATTAAACCGTCATCAATTCGTGCAGCAGCATGCATAATTTCTTTCATCTCCGCTTCGCGGTCAACAAGGTCAAAACTGTTCTAAAGGAAAAGGCAGTTTGTTTTGTTGATTGAATCTGAGATTGCGTATTTTAAAACATATGTCATACCATACCAGTGGAATTTACCTTATCCTCATTTTCTAACTTGAGTAGCAGCTGTTGATAGGCCTGCTGGTCGGGCTGGGTCAACAAGTATGTCACACTCTGACGATATTTTGACATGATATAAGATATGAGAGATTCTAATTTCAACACCCGTTTTCGAATAGTCTTGTTGTCATTGATTAGATGTTGCATCAGGCTTATTGTGTGTTTCATGACGTCGTCGTCATCTGGAATAACTCCTGAACCAACCAGAGGATCTTGACTAGGAGTTGTCAAAGACCTGTCATGTTCTTCGTCATTCCGTTTTGAAATGTCACCATTGCTATTATGATCCTCTGCTTCAAGAGGTGCAAGGTTGTTTGTAGACGCGTCCTACAAAAAGTCAATTATATAAATTTTATAAATTCTTTCTACTTTGACCTAAAGCCATCGACTAATCATCTTAAGGCTGGGTCTTTGCATTTATAATATATATAACAAAAATGTTTATAGAATTATCACGAAAATGGACATGTATACAGTGGACAGCCAAACTCTTTTACAATTAGAGTTGTTATAAGTACTGGTTACAAATTAACGTACCCCCAAATTTTCTCCATTATAGCAAAATACAGTGCTAGCAGTACCACCAGAAGAAAACGTAACCAGACCTTTACTTAACAAAGTTGCGGATTCTTCGGTCAGGTTGTCCACAACTATACTTGCCGCCGAAGCAGAAGGAGAAGACGATAATACCAACTTCATTTCTTCTTTTGAGACTTCATTCGAATTAATTTCTGACATTTTTTTTAGATTGGTACTCTCAATAAATCGATGGAAATTTCTTCGTTGTTACAATAACTTTTTTAAAACTTTATATCTTCTATTGGTTTAAGTTATTACTATAGTATATAAAAGAATTAGAAACTAGTAACCTAGTCTGCCTGAAATTATCAATTTTTCTAGAGTAAAACAACTTTGTTTTCCGGTCTGTGCAGCACATGACGTGCTCAAAAAGGCAGAGAAAATAGTCTAGTCTGCCTGAAATTATCAATTTTTCTAGAGTAAAACAACTTTGTTTTCCGGTCTGTGCAGCACATGACGTGCTCAAAGGCAGAGAAAATAGGTGCTAGGTGCTTTGCAACTTGTAAACTCAAAAAGCTAACTTTCGACTTCAGTTTTAGTACGTTTTTGTTTGTTACGTTTTAGATTTTTAACAGTTGGTTATACAATAACACTAAAATTAAGAGGACAGAGATCCATGGCATGTCATAAAAATTTTTTAAATCCAAGCTTGGTCTAGGCGACTAAAGCGGTAGCGGTAGTTTTTGAAAACTAGAGCTGAAGAAGTGATTCACACTAGTAACTAGTGCGCAAGTTGAAGATAATAACGCTGAGAAGGTTGGGTTATGAAAGAAGGAAACGTTGAACTTAAATTCGATTTAAGCACATGAAGTTTAGGAATTTCCCCTTAGAGTTTCTCAGTCTTTGATTTTAACGCCAGTGGTGTCATTATTGGATATAGCATATATAGATTTCCAAAAATGCGAGTGTAGCAAGAAATATTAGCAAGAAAAATTGACCAAATGGGGTTTATAGTTTTAAAACTGTCTTAATCTTACCCGAATTTTCATTTTCTCTCTCAACAATTTAAAGAAAATCTCAAATACACGAAATGTCAAACAATGTTGTCCTTTCCATCATTTCTTCACTCTTCATTTCTTCATTCTTCCCCCTACCACCAGCCCGCTTTGACTCACATATATAAACCAAAACCTAACCATTGATAAAGATATTTACAAAGCGGGCGGGCAAGCGGGCAGTAGGGGATCCCCCCGAAATATCGTTGTCTCTTAACCTGACCCAACAGTTTTTTTTAAAATTTGAAATTGATTTTTCTTAGCAAAGTAAGTGCGATCTTTATAACCAAGGTAAACTATGACCATCCCCTGTTTAGAAGGTAAGTTCATAAGAGCTGTAAAATTTAAAAAGGCAGCTTTTTAGAAATCGGGGGAAATTAACAAAGCTTCCCCCAATTTTTCGCTGACGATCAGAGCCTACATTTCCAGCACATGATTTCCAAAGGTAGGCTTACGATCGTGGTAGTTATGGAAAGAAATCAGCACATCTCCAAATTTTATTAAATTGCCTTTTTTAATAAAAACAGTCTGGATGGTCTAACCTTTACACGTCAAATAGTCTTGCTTTATAACTATATGAAATACACATAATGGATGTAAATGTAAACATTAAAGAACTGGATAGCTAAGGTAATGC
>JAHZNA010003689.1:0-10456 GCA_027743935.1 Sinodicranocentrus sp. ZH6 | reverse complement strand
GTGCATGTCATATCTTTTCGATACAATCTAGACAAATGCAAGGATTTGCTTGTTTAGTTTGATGTCGAAGAGGGAATGAAAATGGACCATTTTACCACATGATTAAATGCAAATGTAGTGAAAAACACTGATACAGAGGGGCTAATCTCGTGAAAATATTATCTGTATAAATATATGCATTCAAGATAGGAGCACTATTTAAGCTCTCGAATTTTATTTTTTGCCAAATTGCAATTATTTGCAGTCTGGATTTTCTTGTGGTGCAACCTTTCTCAGCCGGCAGGGACGACTACGACCGACCCCAGTGAAGCAAGTTAACACAAACGTAACGACCATTGTTAAAACTGTGCATGTGAGTGTGTGATATTAACCCGTTTACCCTTCACTCGAGACTCTCTGCATTATAATAATATTGCACAAATCACAAAAGAGATTTTTTAGAGATAGAGAGAGAGAGAGAGAGAGGAATTGCAATATTTTTGTTGAAAAAGCAGGATTTGAAAACTTCGATGAGGAATCAATGTGATGGGTTGGTGAATTGACTAAATTGCATTATGCTACTTAAAGTTGAATAAATCAATCAAATTCAGAGAATTACTCACTTTAGTTCTGACTGAACGAGGCTAACACGTTCATGTGTGCACACACACGCGGCTGACGAACAAGCCAGTTTGTACTTTATCGTCGAGTCGAGTTGTTCTGTGATTGTTTTTCTCTTAAAACAGCATGAACAGTTTTTACATGTTCATTTAGACGAAAAGAGTAAACTGCGAATTGTACAATGTTAAAATGTTCACGATACACGGATGAATATACTCATGATATTTTCATATGATAATGATATGATGGTGACCTTTTAAGGAGCTCATGGTGTATGCAGAACGGAACTGGTGTTTAAATCTCAAGCATTTTTATATTTGTTGTAAAAGCTTGTAGGATCACTAGAACAGAGACACAGAGACAGACAAGTAAGTAAAGTACAAGTATAATTTGTTGTTTTCTTTTAGTCATTTATCTGTTCAAGCATGCTGCTCGTTTTGAGTCAGACCCGCACTAATTATTTAATGCGCTATTAATGCTATCTGACCACAAGTTGCTTTTTGGGCTTAATTTAATTTCCTCTTCGTGCTTCATACCTATGTACACAGTATTAAGTCGAGTAAATCACGTAGGGTAAAACAACGATTTTTGTGGTGCTGTGATCACTGTATAACTTTTACCGTTTGACTACATCTCACAAAGGTACCCAGAAGAGAGACTTGCTTAGCAAAACGTCAGCAGCAAAAATTTGAGGAAAGGAAAATCTCTTGGCTGTTAGCCATACATATAAAGGAATAACTTAACCGTGGCGCATGCATGCATGAAATTAATATAGACAGTTAGTGCCATTAAAATCTCCGATTACAACTGGGCTCTATCAGATCAATGTTCGCAGATTTGACAGGAAATATTATTTGACTCTCGTAGAGAAATGCACTTTGTAGTTTTTCATCTCGTGATCATCTTCATCGATGATTGATCTTTGACATTTGTGTAAAATATATTGCATGATATACTTTGCACACTTTTTTATGCTAGAAATCAGAGTAAGTCTAACAACTAGGACAAAAACTTGAGTTATATTGTTTACAGTTTGATTTTCTTTAAAAATATGAATATATATCCGTCTTCCTTCCTAAACACAATTTTTATGAAGTTCAACGAGCTGACCTAAAATTTCTTGGTCAGAACAGCACGTTTACGATTTATGATCATAAAAGATGAGTTTTTGATGTTTGACGAGAGAGTTAAAAAGTAAGAAAAGGGGATTTTAAAAAGTAACTATCTTAACCATTGCTTTACCCCTTCAGTTTCTTTTCAAGTCAGGAGGAAAGTTTACTCACATAACTTTACAACTATGTAAACTGTTATGTAGGTATTTCACCAAGCATATATAACGTGAACACATTATTAATGTTTGTGGCAAATAGAGTAAAAAAAGTTCCCTTTTGCAAAACAAGCAATCAGAAAACACCCATATCCGGAAAGATGATGAGGATTGCATTTGAACAAAGCGTGCTTGTTCACACGGATTATATTTTTGCAGAAATGGTGAAGAATACCATGGCTCATTACTAACATTACCTGTTTTACAATATTCATACAAACCTATCAGAGTGAACAGCAGGCAAGCAGGTAACACTGAAAATGGTTACATTTCGTGACTTCACTTGCCCGTCGATACATACATGGCGGTTTACATACGATAGGAATAGGGAAATGTAAAACTGAAAATGCTCTTTCGGTTCATATCTCTCTGTATAATATTAACTTACGTTGAAAAAGGGTTTGTTGGAAATTATTTTTCAAGAAAGGTTTCCTTTTCCGAATGTATTTAAACGTTATTCGTGATTCAGAATTAAGTGTGCAGATTATGAATGTATTCTTGTGAGGGACACTTTAGCAAAGTTATGTCTTTTTACAATAACTATGTTCACAAATTTTAAATTTGAATTTTAGAGGATTTTTCTGGCGTGCAATACTTTTTCCATAAAAATATTTAATGTGTCAGCCCTGCCAATTGTTGTCTGCTACCCTTTGCAAAAAACGTGCACTAAAGGTTCTCCTAATACCCGTAAACTTTTATGCATGGCATCTGACAAATTGGCAATAAAATGTTGAGGATTATTTCGAAAAACTCGTGTAAACTCCGCGAGGTTGCTTGTTACAAGTGATCAATGGACGTAAGCGTGCGTGCCCTGTCGTAAAGTAGTTCTGCGAACTAGGATTAAAGAACTCTCGTGAAATCATAGAATATTGTATTCCTCTAAACCATCCAGAATGTTATGGTGTTATGATCTTTGTAGAAAAAAATAAGATCAGAGGAACATAACGCAATACAACTGCCAAAAATTCAGCCCTGTAGCAGCATTATTTGTTGCGTGCGCTGCATCTTCATAGTAAAAGTCGTCAGAAAAAATCAAGATTGCATTTTTTGACGTGTTTTTATAATGGTATATACCTCTTGAGGGTGAAGGTCCTAAAAACTTGATATAAACAAGAAACACAGACTACTGCCCAGCTGCAAATATTTTGTTCCTGTTTCGATGATAAAATTAAGCACAAATCCGTCACGGGAAAGGAAGTAGTAATCTTGCTTTCTTAAAAATACTCACATTCTACAAGAACGTTCGCTTAAAAACTCTTATCCGGTTAGATAGAGAAATAAAAGAGTTGTGCGGCGATTAGCATCTAAATATACTTAACTCCATACATAAAACATGCTATTATATGCATATGTAGTTAAGCCTGTATGGGAAATTTTTGCTAAAAAATAAACTAGTCGGGATCATTACAAGACCAAGCACTTTGACTTTTTAAGGACCGGATGCATGATAAAATGTTTCTGTTCGACAAAGTACTGTATTGTGTTTTGTCTTAAAATATATTTCAAACGGCAAATTTTAAAAACTCGCTTTGCATGCAGTCATATTTGCAGAAAATCACGTTCATTATTACCGTTCAATGCCTTACTCTCTGGACGGAAGGAAGTTATTTTGATTCCATACTTTTTTGCCGATAATAAGAGCTGATATCACTCTTGAATATTTTCAGTATAATGCTTAATGTTGTATATTGTGGTAGCATCAGTTCAGAAAATTTGAAAAAGCGTCGCTCCAAGGTATAAGCTCCGTTGTCTTTTTTCCTTTCGTCTCGTGAATGAAAAAAACTGCTAACCATGAAAAGCAACCAATGGCTAGGTTGATTTTTAAATATAAAAACCTGATTCGGTTTCCTCAGGCTTTTGCAAATGAATGTATGTTCCAAGTTTAACCAGCACTTGAGCCAGCCTCTTTTACCGACTTAATATTCTCTAATAATAATACTATTGCTACGCAGTGCACACAATGCGCATCTGCTGCTGCTGTCTACAGTTTTTTCTGTGTTATCATTATTCCTCTCGGCCTACGTACACAATCAACAATGCATTTCTAGCTTTGTACTTTGTACTATGCTTGTAAAAAATTAAGGAAGCCACAAGTGTTTTCCATTACGGTTGATTACAATGCATAAAAGGTATCCTTCGAATTGGCAAATGAGGATGAAGTCAAGTGCAAGGAAAAGAAGCAGCTTCTCAAATGAACCGACCTGATGCGATGGAAAGGTTAATTGCATCAACATAATAATAATATCGGTAGGCCAGGTACTGCTGCCTTTATTCTTACCTAGTTCCCGCCAGGCAAGGAATAATAAGGCAGGACGCCGCTACCATCCTTTTCATGTAAATCCCTGCATCAAGTGACGTTTTTTCCTTGCCTGTTTATATTGAGATTGACTTCTTAAGAACAGTAGATTCATTCATACTATTTTGCATATAGATTGCCTCGAAGCTTTTCAGAATATACATTCCTTTGGGTTTACATGTGTATCAAAATAGGTATATTACTGAACCATACCATATTATGCGTTTCCTTTTTATTATCATACAATACAAAAAAGGCAATGTGATTTTTTTCGCTGTTTTTTGACGATTGCAATTTGGCATTCGCTCGCGTTCTTGGCATTGATGAAGATGATCAGTGACTGGAGTTTAGATCAAGAGCCTGCGACCCAAGATTGTTTTTATTCAAACTGGAATTTAATTAAGAAGACCGAGTGAGAGTAGTTTTTTTGGCAGGTTACTTCATTGACTTTGGTCAGGAGAGTTGGTCCTTTTGCATGTGTTGTTTTCGCTCCGAATGCATTAGCAATGAAATAGAAAAATAAGGATTTTTTGGGTGTAAATCTGTTTAGTGTTTGGTTCATTACGCCTTTAGTACAATACTCCATACAACACCACTTCAATTTCAGTTTTATGAGCGAGTTCGTTATTCAGAGTGTTTTATACTCTCTCCTATTCCTGAAATTTATGAAATAATCAGCCATAAGCAAGTTCAAAGAGAAGGTAGCTAATTTGTCTTGAGAGTTTTTCAAGCCTAAGGTGATATTTTGCCATTTCCCAGAGAAAGGTATAAGAAAAATGGAATGCATTCATAGAACCTGCAATACCACGGGAAATGAATGTTGGCATTGAAGGGAAAAATACGTCAAGTAACAAAAAAATCCGACCGACTGGCAAAGGTTTTCTCGGCAGCACCAACACCAACCACCATTACCAACCGATATTATGCGTGTGGGTCGGTACAACAAAAAACGTTTTCTTGACAGAAAAATGTGCTGAATAGCGCTATATCTACCCTTATCATCCATCATTCACTACTTGCCATCCCATAAAAGTATAAAAGCTTCCTATGAAAATTCCTCTGGATGGATGAGAACTGTAAGTAATGTCAAAACTGAACTGAATTAAGTTGAAGCGCTATTAGCGCCTTCAAAAACGTCTTCCGTGCCAGTCTACGTATACCTTCTTGCATGGTTAGGTATACAATAGGAATTTAGAAAAGTAACCTAGAGCGATATAATCAAATTAGAAAAGTGGATGACCTGTGCACTGTTCGCGACGTTCCTGCAGCTAGTGGTGCGCTGCGCTGTTAGGTCGTGAGAATATGGAAGATTAGTAGGAGCTGCAGAGAGAAGGATTTTTTTCCCACTGTGTACCCAGCACACGTTATGTATTTCTAGGTATTAGTCAAGTGGTAGTGGAGGTGGGTGCTTTTGCTTTTTTGAAACCAACAGTAATTACGATTAGNTTGCTTTTTTGAAACCAACAGTAATTACGATTAGCTGTGCATCATCCCCGGTATGAACACGTACATGTGTATTTAAATAACCATACAATGCAGTATACAGTGTATACACATTTCTGGTTGTGGAAATGTCTAAAAAAAATCACAATGAATGCATTGTTTTGTTGTCAGTGCTGTTATAATAAATATTACTCTTGTGAGAAATTGTGTAATAATGTCTATGCGAAAAAAATGTGTAGGAAATGAGAAAGGATTTTTTATGATGTACCCTCTCGTCTGTACACCTTTTGAAATTGATGGTGATGCATCGGATATTATGACGATAACGAAGATGAGGAACCCTTGCCTCTCCTTGTAGTAGTAATAATCTTGTCATGTCTCATGCTGCGTAGTTGAATTTCTATTCTCATGAAATGCATAAGAAACGTGAAAGGTGGATGAGATTGAAGGTTCGTACCGTCGGTAGGTTGTACGCTTGGAGCAGTTCAAGTGCAAGGTCGACTGTGAATGTGTAGCTTGGAGAGAGCTAGAATTAATCCAGGGATTGTGTCAAGGGTACCTTACCTGCTTCCTGGTATGGACCCTTCTACTTCAGCTCCGGGGACCTTTTGCCCTTTTTACATTCCTATGTGAATATGTAGGTAGATAGAAAAGGGAACGAAGGTAGAGTAGAAAATCGAATAATCGAATGAAAAGCTACCCAATAATTTTTCAAATGTGGTTATATAGCCAAGACGAGACGTGAGTCGGTCTTTGTGGTTGGGCCACGTCTAATGTGCGTAATAGAGGATTAACAGAACTTTTCTGACGAGAGTAGACAAATGGTATGGGTTGCTAACAAGAAAAGTATCCACAGGAGAGAGAAGATCCAATGGTGGTTGAGTTGGTTAGGAAAGAAATTCTTGGAAGAGGGGAAATGAGGGAAGTGATATTTCATGTTAGGGTTGCGTTTTACTAGCTTAAGGTAATTTTGAATTAGCTTGATAAGGGGAATGGATAATTCAAGGAAACAAATTTCATTCAGGGCTGATGTAAAACTTCTTGTGGTGCGCATTTTACTTTAGGCAACAATGTTACACTCAAACTTTTCTTCAAGTTTGTGGTGAATGCAACACTGAATTTCATTATCTCATTTGTATCCGGGATTTTTACAGAATATTTCTCACTCGATCTAAATCTGGAATTTTATTGAAATTAAATGTAATTGATGAAATGGGAAAATGACGTTTGAGATAAGATCAACTTAATTCCATCTGGTCGTTTCCTCGAATCATGGTAATTTAAAGTTTCGCAGAACCGTCCAGGATATAGCATGTAAAAACATTAACAGCGAAAGCAAATCATCTTTTGGAATAATAAGAGATTTCACTAGTTTATTAACATTTTTACGAAGCTAATACCTATATTTTTCTCATGGCATGATGCTATGTATAAAAATGTACAGTAAAAAGCGCTGTAATACCTAACAGTTTAAGTCTGAGAATTGACCGGATGATTCTTGTGACCCTGAACCCGACAACGTTACACATGCAGAGTGGCAGCATGAACCATGCATTATGTACACACACACACACACACACACACACACATTTCATGAAAAGGTACCATCATCAGTTCAAGTAGTCTTCCATATAGAGAGTGCCATTAGCCACTATTGCGCTCTGTAGTTCAAGGAAAGTCCAAAACCAAAGTTGTATATAACAATATGGATCAAAAGAGTACTATCATCATCATAACCATTAACATCAGCGTCGGCAAAAAACCGTATGAGAAAATGATTCTGCTTGAAACGCTAAACAAAAAAAGTGCATCTTTTTGACCTGAACGAGAGGTGCGCTCTGAAGATGAGAGAGTCATTCTCAAGTCGTATAATGGATTTCCAAGTGATTGTACACAGTCTTCTCAAGAGAAAAGCAATATTGCACAAAAAAATTATGAAAGTGATAATCAATAATGATTCGGCTATGGAAAACGCTTGTTCAATTGTGCAATATAGTTACAATCACATACATGGGCATTTTGTAAGAAGTTAAACTGACGAATATATTTCGTTGAAATTGTCCTGCTTAAATGCTGCTACGTGCCCTATAAATTGAGCACTTATTAAGACTAGGATCATCGACTCAATAATTGTCCTTTCCACAGTAAGTATACATAAGCAATGATGAAAAGGATTTTGGACTCCAATCAGCTCAACAAAAGTGGAAACATTGTATTTGTCTAAGCATGATTTATAATAACCATATTTTTTTCTACAATTACTGATTACTGCAACAGGTTTAATGAGGCGAGGATAATAACAATAATGATGACTGGAGTCCAGGTGCATTTTCCTTGCACCACTGGATCCTCTGGTTTCGGGGAGTTGTGTGTTGGCTGTCTGGTACAAAAATAAGGCATAATTACGGTGAGGTACATGCATACGTATAAATATATGGTATATCCCCACAACAATGGAGAAAGACCCTTAATGATAATTTTGAACTCCACGGTTCCATGAACTGACTGACCAGAAGCTTGTGGTATCTACATAGATATTTTTCTCAGATTCTTCACAGGTGAACTCACCATCTAGATACAAAAAACAGTAGTCGAATTGCTATCCCAGTTGCATAACCAAACCCAGATAACTTCATGGGAATCAAAAGGGCTTTTTTATATTCAAACAAAATGATGTAAACATTTTATATTTTTCAAAAAGAAAATGCAACAGGTTCAATTCAACCAAGTAATGACGACTCTCAATTACTGTAACCCATGCACCCATGTCCAGAAATTCCTTCGTTCCAGTTCCAGTCCCACGACAAAAAACACATCCATCCTATAGTTATAGGAGAAGTTGCAGCTGGATTTTAAAATTATTGGGAGCATTGAAACAACAAATGGATAATCTATGTTATTGTCGACTTTGAAAAGCTCCCAGGTCTTCTTTTCCTCGACCATAAAAACAAGCCGTAATAAATACAATTGTTTGACGAGAGATATTAAAGGCGGACAGAGAAATCCTGTCGCTTCTCTCACGATTTCGATATGGCATTTTACCATTCTCCATTCTTCCTATATCTCTGATAGATAGGCATGCATATATTATACCTACACATCTCGTGCATTGCCTACGTGAAGAGATTTGATGCAAAGATTTTAAAAACAGGTGCGTGTTAATAGAGCGAAGAGCTCATATATTTTCTATTCTATTTGTACACTCATTGGCTCAACTATTCACTCAGAGAATTTGATAAGAAGTCCTAGACATTCGACCAGACAGATAGTGTAATAATGTAATGCAACACGCTAGCACACATTTTTACCCCTTCGGTCCGTCCGACCAGGTTTATAGTAGATCTTTTCCTCAAGGTACGCACGTAATTCTGGTTACACAGCGGTATTACGTGTGTATTATGTGTTATGCGTGCATCCCAAATCTCGTATAAAGAATCTGTGTGAGATGGACTGTGAAAAGAAAGTAGTCAGCATTTCAAACACGACTAGATTGATACTGTTGGCCAACAGAAAAAAATACTTTATCTTAACGTAAGTCCTAGTCATTGCATCAGAGTTTAAGAGTGTGTGTATAAAAAAACAACAATAAAACTATATAATCCCTACCACTACTGCCCTGCAGTCTCATCATCATCATCCTCCCCATCAACACCAAAAACAACCCCTTTAATAATAGGGCCTTTTGGGGTTATTCTATACACTCCACTATTATATAAGATTACAAGCGTAAAGTCGGTCTTAAGACGGTATGCACAGGTATTGCTGGTCTGTTAAAAACTCATAATAAACCAAGTGGAGGTTGTGAGATGAGATGCACTAAATTTTCCCTGCAACGAGGAGGAGACAGGTAGCTAAGTGAGCTACATACATACATTTCACCTTATGCAATGGTGTGATGCATTTTAATACAAAAAAATCCTTCCCTAGATAAATGCGTGTAGAAGGGGAAAAAATGTGGAAATAATGACCTCATATGCAAAACATGCATTTTGCTTAAGAGATTCAAATTTTGTGCATCTTACCTTAAAAGATATACTGAAATTAAGGTGAAATTAAGGTTATCATTTTATAAATTATCCTACCGTGCACTCCTAACATTGTTTCACCTGCTTTATTCAACCATCTTTTGAACCTGTGACGCTGTTGCTGAGCGGTTTTGACCTGGCTACCGAACTGGATTTGATGTCTACTTCCATGCATACATTTAGTCTATTACACGCACTCTCGAAAAAGCTTTGGGCTATCTGCATGGAATACAACAAAGGGCTCTTGTTCATTTCTGAGGTTCGAAGATGAAGACTACAAAAAAAACTAGTGAATGCAACTCTTCTCTCCACATCAATAAAAAAATTCAGGACGAGTTGATGTACAAGTCACTTGTTCCTCCAGCTTCGTCCTGACCTGACATGCATCATTGTTGAAGAGGAATCTTTGATAAAAAAATCACCTGATGGAATGAAAATGAGTAAATGGTTTCTTTCATGGGCAAATGACAAGATTCTGGAGTAACTGATGATGATAAAGAATAATACGATGATAGTGTGGAGTTGAAGGATGTGAATATGTCAGAGTTTTGTACACAATTGAAGCATCAAGTCACGATATATAAAACTTCAAAATCTCATTTTCCTTGGATAACTCAAAATCCGTATATTTGGATAACCCCCTCCGTCATCGTCGTCACATCACCTGTATAAATCCAATCTTTTCTTTATGTCCGCTTACGTAATTTCAGCTAACAGACCTCGTTTTCCCTTCTATCTTCTATCCATATTCCATCATTGTTGAGG
>JAHZNA010003688.1:0-16421 GCA_027743935.1 Sinodicranocentrus sp. ZH6 | reverse complement strand
TGTATACAAATTTTCAGCCAAAAAGCTTTAGAGTGGCCATCCGGGACCTCAGGTCCAACACGTCTGGTTATAGTTCAAGGTTCAAAAAAACTTTCTCTATTATGACATCGTATTGTGTGAATGTTGGTTTCTATTAGATATGGCTTCTTCATGGATTATTTTGATTTGGATTGGCTGAGGCTGCCATTCATGCTCGTACTCTTAAAACATTCCCACATCAGCACTTTGGTAAACAAGATAGAATGAAGGAAACCTTATGACACGTTATGAAGCTCGAAATACTCTAGAGAAACTGTTTATACAGAGCATGTGTAGAAATCCCTACTTAATCTAAATATTTGCTCAGAGAAAAAAGAGAAAATAAATAGGGTGGTTAGCACGTTTAATCATGTCCTTAAACGCTTTAAAAGAAAAACAGTTTTAGCTTTTGGCCTTCTGTCCGCATAACATATATTGGTGTGCATTCAACATGTAAAAATAGATGAGTACACATATTGAATTCGTAATGGGACTCAGCTTGTCAAACAAACTCATGATTTCACCTTCTCCATGCGAAAATATCAGAATGCACGGAGAGTTGAAAATTGTCTCGGCGTATTGATTCGAATGGAAAAAGTTGTTTTTAAAGTCTTCCCACGTTTTTACGATCTGTTGTTTAAGTATATTGTATTACATACTATCGTAACAAATGTCTATTCTATACTACTACGATGTCGTGCATTTGCGGGAAACGACTGCATCTCCGTGAGGCTAGTTTTTTTTATTTAGTGTGCTTCCCAATATAAAATGTTATGTCACAAGAAATAGGAAATTGAATGGACATGAGTAAATTGGTAAGCCGAAATGAATAAGAGACTAGGGGTGAGTCAAGTGAAGACCTTGAACCTGTTCGTAAATTGAATGCGGCAAAATTTATTCACCTTGCAGTGCCGTTCTTTTTAAGAGATAACTGAATTTGAGGGAAACGAACTTCTTTTGTAAGTATGGATCAATACTGGATCCATACACTTTGGATCGGTGGTATTCTTATAAAATAAGTAGATTACTGGAATCCTACATAAGGTTCTAATTTATTATGAGAGTTATCGATAAAAAATTCATTTAGATAAGGTCAGCTATTCCTATCAAAGGCAACTGGTATCTCCGGTAAGTTGTTCATGTTCGGAAATCGGAAAATGGCAAGCCAGTTTCACATAGCCCCTTAGAATGAATTTAATGTGAATGCTGAATTACGTGTCAAGTAGCTATCAGACGTTTTTTTTAGTTCTGGTAGTTTGGCTTAAGTATACAATAAGTAGAACGAAGGTAATTTTGTCATTCGTTTACATGTTATGTTCGACATTTTACATTGCCTATTCTATATATAACCAAAATATCCAGAACAAATAATGAGACTAGCGATTTGTATCGTTCTGTTTGCTTGCTTTTTTGTGACTGGTAATGTAGACGACAGGAAGTTTTCAGCTTGTTCATATATTTATAAAATATTCAAGAAAGAATTAAAATTTCATTTGGGTATCGACAAGTTTGGTATACGTGGTATATTCAAATAATAGTATCCCTCCTTTTATTGAGGTAAGGAGAAAGAAATATATATATATTCGATTTTATGACTAGTGCTGCAGTACAATGTAAAATTCCCTTTTAGTATTTCGTACAAACAAGGAAAACATGTTGGAATGTAGATATTTAAGATAATCCAACATTCTCACATGATAAAACATCCACACCTACATCTAAAAAAAAACTTTCCCCATAAGGTTTGCACTTCTTTAAAGTCAAGTTGTTTGCCTGGGGATGGCAATAAAAAGGCTTCAAAGATGATAAAAACAAATGATCCTTTCGTGTTTACCCACATTAAGCTACAGGCTTTGTACATAGTACACATCTCCGGCCGGATTCTGGGCTGAACGATAATGTATGAGAAAGGTACATTAGAGAATTTAGGTTTTGGCTATTATACAATGTTATAAGTTCTGTACACACGGTTTTGGCATGAAAGGAAGAGCAAAAAGGTGCAACTCTGTATCGGTTGCTTTCTTTCAAAGGAAATTAGTTTTACTCCTGGTTTTTCGGCCATGAAACTGCAAAATGATAGTCGTTCAAGCGGACTGACAAAATCCATTTGGGAATAGAATACAGACTGATATTTGTCCTTGTACGTTGTCACGATGCCGGAACCTGGATAGAATACATTTCATCTGACAGAACTCGAACACACTCCTGTTGTGACAATTCAGAAAACATTTTTTGGTTAACATCACGAATGACAAAAAGCCACTGACGACCCTCAGAATTATGGGTTTGCTTGCTTGACGTAGAAGACGTGTTTGATATCAGATAGAGTTTGTATCTGATACGTTAATAAAGATATATTATGCAACTACACTATCTGCTGTCATATTTATTTGCATTGACTTTCCTTGCTCATGTCATCCTCGTATTTTTCATGTTATTCGAGTTAGGTTACAATACACTAAATAAACAAATAACTAGTACCTTGGAGTAATAAAATAGTAAAATGGTAACTCTATAGATCGGTCTCTTTCTGAAGTAATTCGACCACTACACCATTTGCAAAACTACAATTGTATACAAACATTCATTTGACTAACGTTACCTTTCAGCTTTAATCTTTTGTTAAAGATTTCTACTGTGTTGACCTAATTATTGTGCAAAAGTAAACAAACGGTTAGTTCTTTGTGGAGCAAGGATAAATACAATTGATCAATTGAAATGGGATAAAGATATGATTTGAATTACATGATGCAATAAAATAAAATAGGTATATGCGCCTTTCATATACATGCACAACATATACATTATATACTTGCTACACCCCATCACATGCCAAAATTTACATACCATCACACTTTCATATGAAGCCAATGAAGCCGAAAAGCTTACTAGTCTCTGGACTCGAAATTCCGTATTTGCTTATGTTCAGTAGAGAAGAGAAGAGTAGAGAACTTTCGTATTTGATCTACCTTTTAGTCATTATTTTTTCTGTCTATCCCCAGGCTGTACAAGTGTTTTCTAGTTAATGCTTCTCGGGTTTACTCTGGTTGTGTGGAGGAATTCTTCCTTTGTGAAAGTAGTCACAGTCACGTCAGAATCCAGTGAAAAAGAAAAAAAAGGAGAGAGGAAAAATTGCATCTGGGTACATTCTGCTACTGGATACGAGACGGATTTAAATCACACTGTTTTCGACTTTCGCATGTTACATCAGAAAATGGGAACATATGTGGGCGAAACGAAAATAATACTATGTAAGCATAGAAGCGAGTGAGGCTCTGTGTAGTAAATCCTCGAACCAGTTTTCCCTTTGTTTCCTCAGGTTAAATTCGTTTACTAGTTGGGAATCATGTGAAAGCTGAACATTGCTCCTGATGGAAATAAACAGCTTTATCGATGACTGTTCTCCGTATATTTCTCCTTTTTACTTTGTTTTTTAGCTAATTTAAGTTTTTCTCGGAGGGATAAGGGGATTTGAAAAGGATATTGCATCAGGTGAAGAACTAGCTTGGTCACAGCACAGCTAGCTTAAATTGTGTATTAGATGTATACTACACGTGTATCTGGAAAACAGGTTAAAAGTGACCTTCTTTCGGGGGAGATGTCATAATCCGATTTTCCAAAGGTCGATTCCATCTTCCATTCCATGTAGAATTAGTTTTGAGTTCCTTAAGCTTGAAACTCAATTTTGCATCTATATACAGGATTTTATCTGATGTCTCTAAAAAACCTAGTTTGCAAAACTGTCAAAAGAGAAGTCCTTGGAGTATTGTAAAACCACAATTTGCATGATTTAACTTAGCCTAGCTTCTAAAACTTGAAAAATAACCCTTTGAAGCCTTGAAAAATTTATGACACGATGGCTCCTCCGGTGGTTTAACGTATTGTCGATTCCACTTTAATTATCAAGGCTCCAAGTCTCCACGTCCAGGCTTCCTTTAATGGAAATAGGTAACCTACGATGATACAGAAACAATTTTTTAATGTTGCGTCTTGCTTATACACATCATCCTTTTTTCAATAAATTATACTTTCATGCTGGTCCGATTCTTTTATAATGTGATTCTCCATGATAAATATTTTTCTGTTTTCACTTAGCCATGGAACACGATGTGCTGGAGAGGTTGCAGCTGCTCGTGACAACGGAGTATGTGGAGTGGGAGTCGCCTACGATTCAAAAGTGGCAGGTAAAGTCTATACATTGTATTTGTATTACATGATCAAGTTAAATAAAATCTTGACTTGAGCCGTTTTCCTTGTTTAATTTACTAAAAGTACTTTACAAAGTTAGTACATATAGTTAGGAACATACATTTCCTCCCTGAGTTTACTAGATAGAAAAACTACCTTACAAAACATTTTGTCGATATTCATTGGAAAATTCTTTATGTAAACATGGCATGCCATGCCAAACCTGTCTGAAACTTATGAGAGTGCCCTTGCAACAAACTTTTTAGTTAATTAAAAATATTCAAAAGCTGCTTACTCAGAACGCACAAATTTCATACTAACAGCTTTTGCTAGTTGTCGGTCTTTAGATATACGAGGAATTTGTCGTGTAACTTATTTTCGTATATAGCTATATTAAAACTTGTTTTGCCTTTGTTTCTATGTTTAATTTTCATTCGTTTTTCATCCGTTGAATCACCCTTTCAACAAATGAACATGAACTTGGATAGATCGATGGTGATAGAAATATGTGCACTTACCTACTTCATTCATAGAAATGTCTTTTCTAAGGAAAGTTTATATTTTCACGGTGACTCCGTTTCTTTTTAACTCAAATACTGTCTTTGATAAGTTAAGAATGGGAAACATGTAAGGTGCAGATTGTGTGAAATACATCTTAACAAGTACATAGAAAGAGAGTGTACTCATCTGTACTTCTTATAACGTGACATGAAGGAACAACTATTTTCGCGTGTCCAGTTGGTTGCAATTTTTGGTGTTATAACCAATCTTTCACCATCTTGCCTTTCTCAATGCTCTCTCAGGCATCACGTGAAATCTTGAGTGCTAATTTAATTTCAAACTTGTTTTCTCATGATGTTGAAGTTTCCTATTGTTTGCTTTTTTCACCTCTATATTAAGAATACAATTTGAGTATAATAAGAAGCCTCGAAAGTAGGGGATAGGTCGCATGTTGAAGTTGACGGTTCTTGATTTAATTAAAAATTCCTTATCTGATATGATCAAAAGTGTTTTGTTGTTGATGATGATGTGATGAAGTGAATGTAAAGTTTTTTGAGTGGGATATAATAATAAGGACGGGCAGAGGGTTTTTGTGGTTATACTTTCTCTTGTCTTCTCCCTTCCTGTCTTTTCAATTAATTAAGTTGTACTGCAAACAAGGGAGCAGTGTGTTTTCCAAGGCTAAGTAATTGGAATTGACTGTAGGTGGAAATTCTGCTTTATGTTTTGTACATAAATATTTTGGAAAACTCATGTTTTTTTCATTTAGCTTTTTTTTACCATACAAAGGTTTCCTTCGTACAGATTGAAGAATATGTGGACACTGTGAAAGCAAACTTCTCCAGGCTGTCATATTTTCAACTACAGTTTTCTTTCATTGGCTTCCACTCTGGCTGGGAACACTCAACAAGGACGTTCTTTGAAAAAGAATCAGAACTAATATTTTGTAGAACAATAGAAAACGGATGTTTGTCATGAAAAGCATAGCTTCTGACAAGGTATTTTTTATTCTTAATAGAGACTCCTTTCTATCTTGTAGGTATTTTCTTAGAATTTAGCTGAAAGGAAGGACAAATTGGAGAAGAAAGCTGTTTTTATCAAACAAATGGAGAATTTCGTTTGAATAAAAAAAGAATTTGCAGCAGTTGAATGATTGAAACCATATAAAACTCAAACTCTCTTTGAACTTATATATGCAGGTGGATATATCATAGCGTTTAATAAAAATAACTGCCTTGCCTTGAAAGACTGTTTATTGGGCTTTGCGTCATATGATTTGGAAAATGACAACCATTTTAGCAGTTTTGATGGACTCGTACTATTCCCTCGACAGCATAAATATTAGAAGTAGGTATATCAAACCCTGTGCATAAAAGCAGTTCCGAATTTTGTATTTACTACTACTAAGTATTTACTCCTGTAGTCTACTATGCAAACTCAACAACTGAATGTTCGAGCTAATTCATTCAAGTTGATAACGGGAAAACGCCTTCCTAATCCGATCTTTATGTGTAGAAGTTCCAACCAAGGAAATAAAGTTTTTGTGTCCTCCCACTGCGCCTAATTTGTAACCCGAATCATCGAGGATTTCACTTAGACTTGAGTTTATTACCTTATTCGCCAAATATCTTGTCAGCAGTTGGGGAAAGTAATTGCTGCGAAGAAGCTCATTATTAAACATTTCTAAAAACTTTTCCCATAAGTGAATACTTTGCAATACTTGAAAGGGAATATCATCCTTGAAAGAAAGTTCTTTTATATAGTAGCTCTTTAACGTAATAATGAACTCCCTCGACGAAATTTTCTTACGGGTAAAGTCAAACAAACAAATTGGCTGTGTATTGAACCATTCAAGGAAACTTTTTCCCTTGGCGGGTGTGTGGCTCTTGGCAAGGGTCTTAAAAAGGAGCTCATTTGTTTGCATGAACTCGAAGTAATTGTTTTACCATTGTTTGAGAGGTAAAATAAATAAATTCTACTGAAAAAATCAACTGCTATACGTGAATTCCAATATACAGTATCAAGCTGCACAATAAAGAATCTCTTAAAGAACCATTAGGCGTCCTTTCAGATGTGATTTGCAACACATCTACTTGTTACATCTGCATCCTTTTCTACCGGATGTGCTCAGCGTCATATAATATGATTTTTAGCTAATGTTGCATCCAATGTTCGCAGTTCACTTACGTATATAACTACTTAAGCTTTGTACAGTGACCACGCAAATAAAATGATGACTATTTTTCTGTTCACGTCTTCCTAAGAGAATGTGCAAAGTGCAAACATGCCATTTTCTGTTCTTCTTAATGGATTTTCCAATAAAACAATCCTCACTGTATGCTCCTCGTCAATGTAGTGAGTTTCTTGCTTTGTTGGCTGTCTTCTCCGAATTTCATTTGTCAACTTGTCAGACTCCTCTTTCCTATTGTCAATATAGCTACCCATAGGTTGACATCGACATCGCACAGTTTGACGTATGCTTTTGTCAATGCTTTCTTTTTCGCTTCTTTCATTACCTCCTTATTTTCGGAAATCGTGCTCCGGGGAAATTTTAAGTAAAAAAGGAGAATCCTTATTTATTTTGTAACAAGGAAGATGCTTTGAATTGAAAGCTTACAGAGATGGGAAAGGAAATGTAGAAATGAGTATACTCCACTTGTAGGAACAACAGTTATTTGCTAACACAAAGCTGTTGCGAAATACTCCGGAATGTTGGTGATTCCGGTGGCGTCAACAAAAGAAACCATTTTAGGCAACACTGCGTGGTGGAAAGCACACACATAGTGTGTCTATAGAACTTTCACATTTTTGCGCAGTTTGAGGTGGATGCAAAGTATAAAAATAAGCTAACCTTTTCTGTGATTAAGTGCCTACATATATGCTAGCATGCAACGTACTGATTTTAGTTTTATCTAGTGGAGCACAAAACAACAACACTATCCGAAAACCATTAAAGGGGTAAGAAGTCAGGGTAATCAAGCAGAAATAATCACATCCGTTCACTTCCTTTCGTGTCTAGCTACATATGTTTTCGGTAGTGTGCTGTACTTTTCCTAACATTCATTATTTCTGCAGGAGCCTAAGAAATAGGAGCGTAGGTGAAAAAAGATTTTTCTCTGGACTTAAGAGTCAAACCAACATGAAATGATGCATCCGAATCGTTGATGTAGTGGATTAGTTGTAAATCTCTAAAAAATTATGCGTAGGTAGATGGAAAATTAATTGTCGTCACTGTTGACGTTTCTGGGTGGAAAACATTTCGAAGAAATAACTTTCTTTCTGGTATTCCTTGATATTACTAAATAAGATAAAAGGAAAGTTAGGAGGCATGAAAGTTGTGATAAGTATCTTTAGTAAGTAACTTGAAATATCTGTTCCAAAAATAAACTTCGCTCGTGAGTCATCTATACTATTATGTACCTGTGTACATGTACGCACTATAAACTTGTTTATAATGACCCTAAAAGCGTTTTTGTTCGGGGTCATCCTGGAGCCCAGATAATATTCGAACAAGCTTTCCAGTTGTTTCCGCGTTTCACATCATTACACTTTTGATTATCAGGGTATAGTGTGTAGGAAATAAATATATCGATGAAGTAAGTACCTACATTACCCTTTATATTGCTTACTTGTATAGTATCTTGATGGCTGTTTTGCAACCGAGAAATTGCTATTTTCCTTTTTTGCTTCAGATGTTCACGTGCCTTCCTCAAGAATGACCATGTTAAGTTATTCATTCACCCTGCATCTATTGTATTCTACGTAGCTTACCAATTGCAAAGGCCATTCCGTTTTGTTAACTGAAATGGTTCAGTGAGTAAAAAATTACCTCGAAATGTAACGTCTTGGATGTTTGTAGGAGCTCACGCTTAAACAGAAAACATCTGGTAAATGACTGACATAAGAAAATCCTTGACTGTAGTAGCAAAAAACATGCTTTGGTTTTTATGTTTATTGACCAATCCAACCCAGCTTTTACGGCTCATCTTTTTTGATTAAACGGTTGCTTTTGCAATTCCATCGTGTTCGACAGAGTTTATGGCTGAGACAGCGTTTCCATTATAATCCATCCAATTCAGTCATATGTCCTATCTCACTTTCCCCTGTACACCCTCTCCCATTCAACAACAATACGTAACGTATTGAATAACATAGAAAATACTTTTCTTATGAAAAAGAAATCCGTCTAGTGAAATAGTGCAAGGATGTACAATTCTTAATGTGAAAGTAATGGAAAGTTTCTTTTATTGATGTGAGTCATAAAACAAAGGGAGAATGTAGTGTCCTCAGAGAATTTTTTTATTGTGCTAGATTATTTCATCTTTGTTTGCGCTCCATCCATAAAGCTAAACGAAATATGTATTTATTTTATGTTACAGGGATTCGAATGTTGGATCAGCCCTACATGACCGACTTGATAGAGGCAAATTCCATGGGTCATGAGCCTAATCTTATCGACATCTACAGCGCTTCATGGGGACCTACGGATGATGGGAAAACTGTGGATGGCCCTAGAAACGCTACGATGAGGGCTATAGTGCGAGGTGTAAATGAGGTAAGTGTAGTATTTTATATTACTTTCACCAACTTCACCCCTCTGGCATAATACTCTGGAAGTATAATTGTTAATACTGGTGGGGTAGCTGCAATTTCCAGTTTTACGACTTTTTCGTGATGACTTGTATAAACCTGTTAATTCCTTTCCACCTGTTTTCCTTTACTTGACTCTTCCTTATTTGGAATGACTTTATCTCACAACAAACTTTCCTCATTGGGCTAGCTACTTTTTATAGCCTTGGGCTCATACATCTACCCTAAAGTGGATTGAATGTTCGCATACAGTGTGGTTTTCGCGTTTTCGGTTGATGAGAGTTAATTCTGAGCCACTTTAATATCCGTCCCTAAAATTGTTTTTCATTTTGCAACCATGTTACGAAAATAATAATATAGCTTTGAATATCTTCATTGATAGCTTTCATATTTCCTGCCGGAAAATGAAAACTCGTCAAGTTGATGGGGTGTCTGATAGCACTGCATTGTCTCATTATATTTCTGTTTCATTCTCATCTTCACTCCATGTGTACAGTGCACACGTAGCTATTACATATTTTATTAAAATTACTACAAAAGGAGATGCTTTCTCTTGTCTAATTATTCTACCCTCCCATGTGGAGGAAAGAGAAAGGCTCTTAATGGAGCTGGGAAACCAGACGAGCTGTAAAATGATGAAGGTGAGAATGGAATGAGCGAGACGTAAGGTATTAATGGTATGGTTTCTCTCATGTTTTTTTATTTCAAAATTTGCTTCTCGACATTAACCCAAAATCATGGAACCAACCCTGCCAACAACACAGGCGACGACAGACCTATATGGTAAATGTACTCGGAGTCATTCTGGGACTTCTGCGGCAGCACCAGAAGCCGCAGGGGTGTTTGCCCTAGCCTTGGAAGCTAAGTAAGTGTTTTAACTAAATATATCAAATGTTAATGTTATACCGTCGTGAACCTCAGTAAATTGTAAAGGGGGTTTGCAGTGACAATAACAAACTTTCCATTATGCATAAACTCGGTGTCCTATTTGCTCTCAAGTTTACTCGCGAATCTCGTGTAAATTGTTATAATCCATTTGGTGTCGGAGAGAAAACACTTTCCGTGGTTTTCTTTTGTTTACTTAAAACACTACAATACTCGCATGGAGTCATAACACACGAGTGTAAAAGTTAGAAGTACAAAATGAAAATCGATATTTTTTCTCATTCTTCCTTTTTGTGAGCATTTTCTAGAGAGGGAAATAGTTTTTGTGAGAATTCTTGAAATCCCTGTCGGTGACAGACAACAAAAATGTTTTACTGAGAATATTTTCCTTTCCCGTTTGAAAACAGCCCTTCGTTAACATGGAGAGATATTCAACACTTGACGGTATTAACATCCAAACGAAATTCCTTGTTTGACGCAAAAGGACGCTTTCATTGGACGATGAACGGTGTGGGCTTGGAATTTAATCATCTCTTTGGATTCGGTGTACTTGATGCTGGCGCTATGGTTGCTTTGTCTAAGGAGTGGAAGACTGTTCCTGCCCGATACCACTGTGATGGTGGCAGCATTAAAGAAGCGCGGTAAGAAAAGATACAAGGAATGCCTGCAAAGTAACTGAAATACTATTACATTTTTGGGTAATCGCTGCTCTCTTTGGGTATACTTTTCGTTTCCATTTTGGAATATTATTATGAGAAAAAAAATGAGATGGATACAAATTGAAAAATAAAAATGGTGGTATGCCATTGCTTCGTCCTTCTGGAGTAGAGGACAGCTCATTTTTCACTCGTATTTTTAGATTAATTTCAAGAGCTTTTGACATTTATCCTTGCTTTTGGCTTTTATGACCCTTGTGAGAGATGAATACATAAACGCTTTTTCCATTTGGAAAATTTTTGTCGTGTCATCTTTATGCTATTCAATTAAGATCTATTTTTATGCTTGGTTTTGTGTTAAATTTACTTAGACGCATCCCAAGTCGAGGCACTGTAGTTTTGACTTTGGATACCAAGGCGTGTCAAGGGACGGATACTGAGGTCGATTATTTGGAACATGTGCAAGCCGTTGTGACACTGAATTCTACATGCCGAGGGGACACTAACATTTACTTGACTTCACCCATGGGAACTCGGTAAGATAAAATTAGGTATATCAGTAGATCCTGAGTTTGTAGGGCATTTGAACAATGACATCGACATGAGATGAAAGAACATTAACGTAGTAGAACGGAGTAACCGTTCCATCCGGTCTGATTCAAATTTCAACTCATTATTTTGTACGTTTAACACATTTGTTGGGTGTGCCGGCCGTAAATACCGTAAAAACAGAAACGTTTACAAACATTGTGTGCATCCATATCTATCGAGTCGAATAATAACACTGTAACTTATGGTTCGTAAAGTCTATAAAGAATCACCATTATGGCGCACACTTTATTACCCGTTTTTGTGTAAATATCCGGTTTCGATTGAACTTGTTATTAGTAGCCCAACAGTATTGGATCACATTGCATAAAGCTAGAACATTTTCAAATTATTGTTTTTCTTACTCCTTTCAGGTCAATGATTCTGAGTAGAAGACCTAACGATGACGATAGACACGATGGCTTCGTCAAGTGGCCCTTTATGACCACCCACACTTGGGGTGAAAACCCTCGAGGAACATGGACATTGGAGGTATTGTGTTTCCTTCAACATAATATTGTCAAATTGAGTCCTTTCCTTTTAAAAAGGAGTCTTGGCATACCTACTTTTTATGTATGAGAGTTAGATTTAGATATCCGCTTTTAGTGGTTGTCTTTTCTACTGGCATGTCTATTTTTAAACTTTGTATTCAATGTAGATGTGTAATGTCTGATATATACACATTCATCTGCTCGTTTCCTTTTCAATTCGATAACTTCCTAGAAACCGTAATCTCTTGAGGATGATATTTCCGTTTGCGCATTTCTTAGGCTTTATACCCATATTATATTAATATAGCATAAATGTGTTTTTTCGTTCCAGGTGCGATTTGTTGGAGACAGGCCACAAAGTGGGTGGCTGAAGGAATGGACGTTAATGCTGCATGGAACGAGAGACGCTCCATATGTTAACCTGCCTGTGACAGATCCCCACTCAAAATTAGCCGTTGTCAAAAAGGCCCATGAAGATCGGAAAAAAGCATAAGAGACTTTGGATTTAGTTCATTTTCATTACTTTTAGATTTACAATTAAACACTTCTATTATTTCAATGAGATAACTAATTTAAATTAAAGAGTTTCTTAAGTTGGAAACTGATTTACTCTGCGTGTTTCTTCAGGTCATATAAGTTGTGTGAATATGTCACTATTTTCTGTTTATATCTTTGCACAAAAAATGAGTTTTATTATGTTAGCTTATACTTTCAGTTCAGTTTTCTTACTCAAAAGTTAATTGGATATAATATGAACAAATATGAGAGATATAACTTAAGAAAGGCAGGTCCATCGCGCTTACGAAGTTTGGTTCATATAATCATGACGTGTACAACGTTCTCAACTGTGAAATATGCTCTTAAAGAGTTTTCCAGCTGTTTTAAAAATTAAAATAAGAAACCTCACATTATAAATATAAGTTAAATATATTACGGATAGTTACGTTCATGCGTTTACATTATCATCATAACATATATATTTCGTGTCTAAACCGTATACCAAACTAAACTACCATACCATATAGTTAAAGCGTACATGTGTATATTTATCTTGTACCTACAATATATTGCTCTTACAGTTAGAAACTCAATTAATGTTTTCAGAGACACTTTAGAGAAATCCCATATTTTTTCTGCCATTGACAATGTAAACGAAATATTATACGACAATTTGAGTAAATGGCGAATGTTTACCTTTGGAAGATTGTTGATCCCTTAAATTATCTTATTGTTGGCATCGTACAACTTATTTTCATCAGTGCATGTGGCAAGAATGTAGAGCTGTTTAGTTCTAATACTTTTTTTGGGAAAATGATTGAATTGCTCTGTCGATTTAACATTCGAGCAAGATTGACACGTGAATGTGATAATAGGAATATAGCTGTTAGTTAATTTAATGTATAAAGGCACTATTCGAATTTGAAGTATTTTAAATATAACTTTAGATATGCCTATGAATGAGATTTTGGTTTGTATGTGAATAAGTTTCAAAAATAGTATTCATAAACAGCAGGCCGTCATTTGCTCGAGTGTACAGTAGTATATATTTGATATTGTAAGTGTTAAATAATATCTAGATTAGAATTTACAATGTATATATTGCAGAAAGTATTATAATTTTAAGGAGTGTGCAAGGATAATATCTATTTGGAATGTATATATGCTTTTGAGTTTCTTCTTTGGTACACTTGACAAACATGGATGCACAAAATGGATACACATAATCATCATGGGGAGATTATGTCTTCCTCAAATTAATTTTACTAGATGTTATTTTAGGTATGTGTTAAGATAAGCAAAACAGCTTTACTTATAAAATCATGGTTTGACACGAATTCAAGGCAAACGAGATTTGTAAAGTCGCGTTACTTATAGTATAGTATTTAATTCAATTTTTATTCTAGCTAAAGGTCCGATGCTCTTTACAAAACCATAATATATGTAATTTTAGTATTGAATAGAACCATATTTTTTTCTAATTTTAAAGGCTGAAGTTTTTTATCAAGATTTTATAAGTTAGCTATGCTATTTTTTCCAAAAATACAAACCACGCCAATATCTAAATTCATTAATTCTGGTTTGCATTTTTTACAAGTTTGAATTTGAAGAAGCTATTCCCAAAGGAAACCAAACTACGTAACCGAATTTACTTTTAGTTTAGTAGAGAAATATCCACATAATGTATATATTTTATCAGTATTGAAGAAATCGGATTCAATATTTTGAGTTTTAAGATAAATAGATTTTAGAAATGACTAATAACTAACTAATTATATGCACGAAAAGGTTTCAGTTTACAACTAACTAATTGTATGCCTGAAAAGGTTTCAGTTTACAACTAACTAATTATATACACGAAAAGGTTTCAGTTTACAACTAACTAATTACGAAAAGGTTTCCGTTTACAACTATACTAATTACGAAAAGGTTTCAGTTTACAACTAACTAATTACGAAAAGGTTTCAGTTTACAACTAACTAATTACGAAAAGGTTTCAGTTTACAACTAACTAATTACGAAAAGGTTTCAGTTTACAACTAACTAACATGGTACATGTATAAAGTAAAGCTAACTTTGCATATTTATGCATAGTTTGGTTAGGCTAATAATGCTTCAGGTAGGCTAGACTAAAGTTTACAAGTAAAATTTAAATCATTCATAGCTTTAAACAACATCTACATCCACAGACTTTAGAATGTAAATTATTGAAACTAAAATTGATTAACAATCATTGTTAACTATACATGGCTTAGATGTTTAGAGGTATAGATGAGTAGCTTTAAAATTTACCATGTCTTATCTTGTGTTAGTTCAAGAATATTCCGAATCTTTATAAACTTCCAATGTACCTGGATTCGGTTTATGTGTTTAATTGTTCCAAAAATAATTTGGCTTGTAATGCTGTCTGACTTTTCCCAATGCACTGTAAAATCTTACAGTAATTTGTTTAAACAGGTAGCTACTGCTTGTTGAATCCATAATCCATCAATAGTCAGTGTCAATTATATACACAAGAACTTCCATAAATGATAAATACACATTTGTTATTATTGTTATGTGACAATTAACACTTTATGCGATTGTATTGAAGGAATAAACTTGTAAAAGATTTTGTGTACTAAATATTATGGATATAGCATGTCAAATGTCACATACATTAGAAACGAAGAGGAAATATTGCATAGATCATTTGACCGTGTCAGATTACTAATTGAGTATTTACAGAGTGAAATCCAAGTTTGCGTAAATGGCATTATTTTGAGAATCCAAACTCTCTGCAAGACAAGTGTAGACGATGAGCGATAATCTTTCAGTTCTCCAAATATGCGTAAAGGATTTATTGACAGAGGTATGTCTACATGTTACTTATTCAGAAATGTGTGTATAAAATGATTGTTTTAAAACCATTTATCTATTAAAATATTGTTACTCCATGATCCCTGTGTATGATGTTCGAAAGGAGAGAAAAAAATATGGTATTTACAGAGAACGTATGTTATAACAGTGGTTATTATGATTATGATTATGATCAATTATTAATGATTATTATAACTTTTAAAAAATGATATGGACTGACCAATCGGAAATAAATGTAACAAAATTAAATTTTACTTCATCATTGAGCAAGCAACATTATAAAGAAAATTATACAAAAAGCAACTTCTTCCTCATATTTGTACTATTTTTCTCTATGCTGAATGTGCTGCTAAAATAAGAGCACATTAACACATAAAGGTTAGAATGACTGGAATTAAGGTCGTCACACTAGGAAGGAATATTTCTTATTTTTCCCATAACTTTAGTTTTACTGATCACAATTTTTTCAAAATACACATTGTAGCCAAACTAATGAGCAACATCTGTAAAAAAATTCATGTGCCCAGCACGCACCATATAGGAGTTATGAGGAGCCTAAGTGATTGTGTCATTTTTGGGTGTCTCAAAAGGAAGTAATATTTTTTTCAATTTAATTAATAAAAATAGAAATATGCCAGTTTTATCCAATGCAAACGTCAAATTAGCATGCCACAGCATCCATTTAGTCAATACAGTACATTTGGTATCGCATTAGACCGTAAAGAAGCCCTTTGGTCGTCTCAGTAAATTTTTGAAAAAAATCAAGTTCATTGTCCAGCAACATTGTCCATTCAGACATAATAATGTATCCAAGAGCTCCACGATACGAGTCATGCTTCCAATATTCAATTTGTATGAATTTTATAGAATACACATATTTGGAATAAATTGAGGAAACAGGACCAATGAAGTTGAAAACTTTAATCAAATAAGTGTTTCTAACTAGCCCGAGTAAGTTTTCATAAGGTTCGGGCATTTTAGGTTTTCCTAGCGGTATCCCAGTTTTTGTGTAATTTAGAAGTAAGTACTCTGTAATATCAGACGCTCTTCGATGCTCTGTCAGGTCTTATAAATATGACCATTCTGCTAACAAGTACAGCTCAATAAGATACCAGCAAATCACACAGTACAATTTGGCATGTTAAGT
>JAHZNA010003687.1:0-18910 GCA_027743935.1 Sinodicranocentrus sp. ZH6 | reverse complement strand
CACTTTGGTGTTAGTCTGCTGGAGACCCACTTTGGTCTGCTGTTACTGAAGACCCACTATAGTCTGCTGGGGACCCAATTTGGTGTTAGTCTGCTGAAGACCCACTTTGGTCTGCTGGGGACCCTGCACCAAGCTCTCGTGTCGCTCTGAGAGACCAAAAAAACCAAGTCGTGGTGGTGTAGTGTATGTGTGTGTAGTCGCCGTAAAACTGCATTTCATTCAGGCTCAACAACAACGTGTTGTATGTTATTGGGCTTTTGTAAGGTAGTGTTTGTAGTTTTTAGGGCAGCATAGAAAAGCGAAAAAGCTCGTGCATTTTCGTTGTGCTTCCCGTACTAGTGGATTTTGCATTACGAAGAGTGAAGGTGGTTTTTTGGACGCTTCGAATTTCCAGCATGTATTTACTACGGGGAGTAATAGGGTGAAGGTAGACCAAAAGGATTTGATGCCAATGCCAGATATGTTTAATTTTATAGTTTTGCCTGCGATTGCCTTTCCTGAGGTGGAGCAGCTCGATGTTATGTAAATTGAAAAAATTGATCTTGGTATTGAAAATAATTTGTTTTTTAAAATACAGCTTTTGTCAAAATGAACTGTTTTTCAGCATTAATGTGCAACGCATTCCAAAACATGTGGTTAATTAAATTCTTTAAAGTCATTTTTGAACAAATAATCTGGCAGTTAATTATCTGGAAATTTATTTAGCGATTGGATGTGCATAATGTTAGCCGGATCAACAAAAAATCTTCGGATTGAGAACTGCCCGAGAAAACTTGACCTCAAAATGATCGTTGGGTTATTTTAATTTTTATATTATGTATGTGAGAAAAAATACCGAAAGGTTGAAACAGAGTAGGGCAAGAGAACAGCAGACGATGATGATGATTAACATTAACATCAGCTAATTTTATAAATTTTGCAGGAAACTTTAAATAGGCACAGGACCGTTTTCTGTTAACTTTTATTGTCAAGCCCACATAATGAGATTCTCAGTGACGCCATAAATTAATGGGATTCAATTAGCAGGGGCTAAGTATGTTACCATCATCACATGTTCGACTGGGAAAGGAACGAGACAAGTGCTTTCTGATGAATTTGAACCATGGGGACAAAAGTTGTGATGCCCGAATAAACCCTACAAGCAGTCCTAAGGATGTATTCTGTATTCTGTCACTAATATAAAGTAAGGGGAGCTATAAAATGAATTCCCGATTGTCTTACTACGAAATTCCCGACTGTTACATGGGTTTATTGTATTAGATTTATCGTAACAGATTGACACCTGGAACGTAAAACGATATCACCTGTTTATGATTCTCCACCAGATTTCAATGAAAGAGATTCTGGAGAAGTTATAGTAGACCTATATCAATCTCTCTTCGTATGTAAGAAATCTTACTTTACCCCACTAGAGGAACTTTCAGTGTTGCGCTGACTAACACAAAGCTATCTGCGAGTATTTTGATAGAACGTGTAAGCTAAGAGCTTTAGTAAACGTTTAACCTAGTATAGCATAAACACTTGTTAATTGAATACTATTGTCATTATATTATCATTATCAATAAACAATGCAATGTATCCTGTCATACTGATATCGTCGACTGATACAGGTTTACTTCGTCCCAAATAAATTCACGAATCGAATAGGTGAATTTGAACGATTCCAAACTATGTCCTAACTATTGTAGAAAAACAAAGTAGAAAAGTTTCCATATGAAGAATGAAATGCATATTTACTTATCATCATTAGCTATTCGCACGCACAGCTTTGTAAACAAACGATCGCTGAATCTTTCGCCCAAACTCTTTGCATCCAATGCTCCCCATCAATAGTCACTTGATGAAGCACTTAATGTGCATTGCATTCCATTTCACTGTATTAAAAGGATTGTGCCAGTGCCAACCACCATATCTTATAAATCCTTCCGATTCAAAATTTTCTTATAGAAGTTCCGCAACATCATTCAACCTTTACCAGACAGTTTTGCCGTGGATGTGTGCTAAAGCTTCGGCTTCCGGTTTCCAACATTGGTTCAATATCATATTACAATTACGGTAGGAGTAGGACATTTAGCAAATCGAGGGATTTGAGATGCGATAAATCTTCAACTACCTCTGCAGCTCTACCTTTAATAGGAAAGACCGTATCATTGGCTTCCAATTTCGCAAAGTTCCATTTTCACTTGAGCCTTCGCAACCCCCAAGGTAATGTTATGTGTATTTCCTTTTATTGCCATAACATAACAGACAGCCGATAAATCAGGTTTGTCTAACATTGCCCCCTTCTGCTCTGAGTACGCTCAGATTGATTCCACACATTATTCATGGGAAACATTTGACATGATCGCAGGCTAAAAGCATTATATTTCCCAGCTAGAAATCCATGCACCACAATCAGTTGCATGCACTTTTGTTATGCCAAAATAGTTTTGCCCGGTCAAAACATTTTCGCGTCATGGTCGATGTTGATGATACTACTGCTTATCATTCTTACTACTGCTACTGGAAATAATTTAATAGGATGATTATTAGAGATCATAGTAACAGACACAGACGGTCGTACAGAAGTACCGAAATATTTCATTGTGAGCTACAATATAGACTTCAATAATATAGTCACCAATTACAAACTTTGTACTTCTAAAGTTGCTTTCGACCAAATGTTGAAAAATATTTCAAATGATACAATAGCCGATCTGTATTTTTAGACTTACGATTAGAAAAAACATGTATGTTCGAGCAGAAAAAGAAGTGAAAAAGCAGAATCATACCCTCTTCTGCGTATGTAGGTGTCGTTTTGGTTTCAACAATGATAAATTGGCTTCAAATAAGCTTCAATATCCGGTTACTCATTGCCATTCCTCTATTTCATTGTGATCTGAGAAACGATTGTTGGTTTCAATTTTCAATGTTTGAGTAAGGGGATAACTTGCGGCTGCTTTCACTGTCTGCCGTTTCGTGCTTGGTAATATTATATTCCTTTTAAAACGAAATTTGTAACTTCTGTAAAATTCAGCTAGGTTCAATACAATAGAAATCCAATACTCTTATATTATACATGACGTCAACTTGGATATATAAATCCACCGGACAAAAGTAATCGTGAATTGTAAGTCAATTCCTCTCTGTTCTACAAGTAGTGGTAGACAACTAATCATTATATAAATATATCATGCGGAACTTCCAAACATTGTTGTTTTAATCGGAAAGAGAAATATGAATGAATGCAGAAAAGGCTTCCACTACAATTATTGTCATCATGAATCAGGAAACTCGGGAAGAAAATCCTATTTTGTGTCCCAAAAATGTGTTAAGTCTGTGGCACAATGCTATTCTGCACAGTATTCATGAATTTCGTTTTCACTCAGCGTACCATTATTCTTCCTTTTCGTCTAAATCTCTTCCTTTTCCGTACTTGCTTTTTTCTACAAGTCGCCAAAGGCAGAGCTTTGTTACAATTTACAAGAGAAGAGGAGAAATGTAGTGGTATATCCGAAAAGTATAGGGGTTTGTATGAACCGACATGCATAGCAAGAATGCAAGAAATCAAGCGCAAACACCACTGCTGACTAGTGCTGACTGGAGTACAGTACAGGCCTGCCGAGAATGTTGACGATGATGATGATCAACATTGCGCTTCCTTGATTGCTTCGCATAGCATTGTGTTCCAATGTACTATGCGGACAACATACCACACACAATGCAATGCACGACATTGTACTGCGTCTATGGCATGGCATAGAGGTTCTGGTTCTTTTCATCCTTTTCCATGCATTGCCATCTTTTCTAAATTCTATGAAATCTAAAGGGTGAATCTCACCATCCGTGGTCTTGGTCTGCCTGTTTTCCACAATTTGTATTCCTTATGTATAGCTGCTTCCTTTCGTTTGGAATTCCTGCCACTTACAGTACACGTAATATCGACTTCCATATTCCTTGCAAAGTAAAGGGATGGATTGCCATCGTGAGGGAGCAGAAGGAGTTGACGAACATGTAAGCAGGATTCCAAATAGGTCTAATAGGAATGGTAATGATCGTTCCCAGACATTCTTCTTTAACTATACTTGACAGTCTCTTCTGTACAACAGGGTATGGTCTCATTTGCAGACCGTCCCTATGATCGACCCGTACTCTACAACCTTAAATCGTCCTAGCTCTTTTCTTTATAATGATAAAAAAATAGTTTTTAAAAAACACGTTAGGTCACGTTCAACAGGAAAAAAAAAACTTAACTACTCATAAACTAGACTTCCAGCGCGCAAATGCGCGCATGCGCATGTGAATTTTACGCAGTCATACTCATGATGATGTTTCAGTTTGCTTTGAAGGAATGAGTGAAGTGGGTAATGATTCCAGCGTTTACTTCGTACATTCGGTTACCTCTTTCCTCAAAATGAAGAATTCTGTGAGTTATTGTAAAAAGAGTACGCCATATTTACCATATACCTTACGTAGCTTTTCACCAGGGGAAGAAAGACATAATTCCCTTTCAAGTAACATCTGTGTCCTGCTAAGTATAATTACGTTGAATTTTCAACTAACTACGCAGCTTTACACTTGTCAATTGCTTCTGTTAAATTTTCAATGAAAAACAACAAATTAAATTAAACATTTGCCAGCACACCTTCTCAGTTAACCTAATACACGAATAACTGTAAATTGGAGTATTCATTGACTGATTGTCAACGTTCAACCTTTCCATTGCTTGTTTCATCCTTTGTGTACGTTCAAAAGTTCAAACAAACAACATCAAGTTGACAACTTAAGAAAAGCTAAATATTCGACCAATAAAAAATAAAAGTATTAGCTAACTTTCTTCTTCAAATTATTGTTGACTTTTGACCTGGGTTGAAGTATCGATGTAACGTACTCCGTTTGATGTTCAACCAACCACACACTTTAAGTCGTACAAACTGTTTCCTTCAAACAAATTGTTGCTATAATTCATTCGCAGTTAAGGTAAGTCACGAATAACTAATGACTGGAGTATTTATTCGCTGATAGTAAACGGTCGCGTCGCTTCATTCCTCTTTTCACAATTCTTCTTGCTTGCGTACCTTTCTTTAATATCACCACGCATCTAAACTCCCATCTGGGGCTAATACAGGAAGATGCAGAACGTTATGAGGGAGTACAAATTCATTTTGGATGCCGGCTCTCTCCGCAAACATATCTTCACACACACACACACACACACACACACACACACACACACACAGCTCATTCACAAAAGCATCGTCCACGCACGCGTATCACGTGATCAAGCAGGTTATACTAATATAGATGACAAACTCTGGTCGATAACCCTAAATCAATGGATTTTGACCCCTTATTGATTATTTGCAGATTTGCATTTGGAACCTTGCCCAAATCTCAGCCCGACTTGGTTTTCGTGATTTTAATTAATTTTCATTCGTGATTTGTATTTTTGTTTGTATGTAGTTATCAAATTGATTATCTTTCCCCGTTTTTTATCATATCACCCTGAAGCCGAAACATGAGACTTTGAACAAATAAAAGATACAAGCAAGCAAACGAAACAACTCTGATAAAGCTCCACGAAGAAACTCGCAGATAGAACATAGAAAGAACACAGAACCCAGGCAGGCATGGTGTTGGCGAAGTCTTCAGAAATAAATTCTCTGATCAACACGACATGGGGCAAAACGAGATTCACCTTATATCTTGAATTCTTGAGCTTATCTTTGCAAAAGTGGAAACTGTGAAATGTGAAGTGTGAAATGAATGTGAAATTTTACTCATTGCATTTATTCAACATGTTTTTAATATTTTAGATGTTTTTGTTCGCATCAAAAGAGCAAGTTCCGAGTTCCGACATCCGACATAAAACTTTTTTTATATTGATATTGATATGCTTCAAGATTTATTGGTTAGGTTATTTATTTATATGAAATATGCCTGCCTTTAATAAATCAAACAATTATACGTACTGCGTCTTCAAATTCAAATTGAAAATATTCCACCTTTTCCATGTTCTTATTTATTTATTACAATACTATACATGACATAACCTAACTTCCAACAATTTTACAGCCTTTCCCAAAACTCTTGGAAACAATTGCTTTCTTTGCTAAGGCTTAACAAGAAAAACGACATTAACAATATTTGCATTCAAAATCTCAGCAAACTTTGTAATCGCATCTTTACTAACTTTAAAGCGACTCCCGCAATCCAGCTCAAGACCTTGCTGAGCTCTCCATTTCAATGTAAAACCGTACATGCGCTTGCTCCTATTAAATGTAAAAAACTGACTTTTCTTCTTCTCCACCATTTCTACGCTTTTCAATCTTGCCTCAGTAATCACCTGAAGGAAAAATATGGAAATTCCTGTAGATGCAAAAAACGCTGCAGACGCTGTCAAAACAAGAAAGGAGGGAGCTATACTCCAACAATTTATGGTCACCCAAGCATACCCAGTTCCTGCTAGTACTCCAAGTATAACAAGTAAAAGTATCACATTGGAAATGGCATCATCAGAAATCACAGACCATAACCGGAGATTCCTGTAATGACGAAAATAGTCTTCTTCGGATAACTCACTTTCGTCAATAGTCCTCAAGTACGAGTGAATTGCTAATAATGTGCTCGAAACAAGAATTAGCAGAGCAGTCAAAGTTTTTAAAAAGAGGCAAGGAATAACTACCACAGTAAGGAATAGAGAAAGAAAGGATTTCAAAAGGATGATAGGAACACTTTGAAAATATGGGTGGGGCAGGAGAAGGATGTCCATAATAACATGAAATGGTTCCAGCCTCGTAAACCACAATACTATAGGGAGAGGAAATCCCAGCAGAATAGCACAGACTATTAAGTATGTCATTAAAAGCCCGATAACGTCCATTTCATTAGTGTTTTGAATAATTCCTAAAAAATTAATGTGACATCGATGAGAATATTTTAAAGCATGATTAATTATTATGAAAATATCCGAAACTTACCCAACCGGAATCCATTTTTTACTCCAAAGTTAACAAACGAGACAGATCTCATGTGTTTGTAAATGATGTACGCTAAGCCAAACACGAATTGATAAATGATAAGTATAAATATCATTGTAAACATCGTCATAACATCCAAGTGTACCTTTTCTGAAGACAATAACTTTTTAAGGAGAAAGTAGAGAAAGGAGATTGTGAAAAATATTATTTTTGAGAAGACAAACCCATGCCAAATCACATTTATCACTGTTTTCTTTGCAAATCGTGCTTGAACCACGTGATTCCTAAGGGTCAAATCGAAAACAAAGGGTGGAATATGCGCAAATGTTTTGGAATAAAGGTCAATGGCAAGATCCATAAGAGGGGTTCCTAGCCCAGGGGGATATTTTGGGGAACCAAGTTGGTCTCTGAAGAAGGTCATGATGATTTTTAGGAATCTGGATTAATGTGCAGATTGAGAAAAACTGAAGGGAAAGCGAAACTGAAACATTGTACATTTTTGAAAGTTCACGGTTACAAAAAGTTTTGTTTTGGAAGAATACTATCAAATTAATTTGGTGCCATTTAAGGTGTATAATATGCAAAAATGGGAAAATAGTCAGTGTAATTTATATGCGTAATTATTTTAATATCAGTTAAAACGGTTTCCGTTTAAACTCTCTATTCTTGTGAAACTCAACAGAGTAAAAGTTGGTCATTTTAAATAAGTAGTTAACTGGTAACTGGATAAAGCCAGAAAAGAGGTTCATAAAAACAATCTTATAAAATGAAAAGCAATATAAAAACTGAAATATACGAAATTAGGAATGTTTTACCTAAAATTAAACAATTTTCTCGAGCAATTATTGCTCTAAATTTAGCTTGATCTTTTTTCCATTTATGAGACTAGCATTATCAACATTAAGTAAATTTAATCGTTTCTAAAAGGCTTAAAAGTTGAATCAAAAGGATATATCATGTAATTTTAGCTAGACAATTATTTTACGGTATACTTATATAAATTGAAATACATATTATTTTCATATTTCACAAGAAAAAGGAATGGAAAATTGCTGAGCAAATATTGCTGTAAGCTATATAAAAAATTGTATTTGTCCCAAAAATTGTTTTACGGAATGATATTTTATGGCTTTAATGCATTGGAACAAAATATTATATATATATATTTCAAAAAGCACAATATTCAAATGACAATCGACTCTAATTTAACTATCAACTATGTACTTTAAAAGTACATACACTTTATAACTACATTCATCCAGCCCAAAAGTTTTATCAGATACACTTATATTTTTGTTGGTTTTATTAAAGTTCATGACACTATACATTTTTACATTGATATTCTTTAAATATTATTTGGAAATGTGTGATAGCTGGCTGTATATAAAACTCTGTAGAGCACCATGTTTTGAGACTGGAAGGAAGATCGTAAGAGACATGTTTACTTGCCCCACCCCCATCCACTGTAAGAATAAATAAAATCATTAATACACATTAAAGTACCTCGCCGTCATTTTTAGCACTGCAATTAGATAATTTCATTGCGCTCCAGCTTACCCGTAACCTCCCATTGGGTAACCATATCCAAGTCCAGTGGCTCCAGCGGAGGCAGAAGCAGAAGCAGATGCCTGTGATCCAGCCATACCCATCCCACCGTAAAATCGAGCTTCTCTCAAGGTTGGGGCATCTAGGAAAAGTTAGGAAATCAGTATCAGCTTTAAAGGCAGACTATCTACGTAATAATAAAATTAATATAATATTTAAGTTGATTCGTTTACCTTGGGAATCTGGAATTGTTTCTGTTTCAATTGGGTTTCCAGATGCGGACAGAATACAGACCATTACGATGATGGCGAAGACAGCAAAGAAAAAGTTCTTGAGGGATACCATGATGTGATTATGTGATGTGAAGTTTTTTAAACTTGTGAGAAAGTTCTGCTTGAAATATTAGTGGATGTCAAAAGAGAATGAGCAACTGATGCTTATTTCAAGGTTGAATTTGCCTTTTATACTGTTAGCAAGTTGTGGATATATTTCTACCCAAAAGGTTTATGACTTTGCTACCCTTTTTCATTCTCTCACTTACGAATTCACGTCGATCACAAGGGAAGACTCTCATTTACATACACACATAGGAAAAAATTCCTGAAAAAGGATTTCCCGTCTTTATTTACAGCTGAAATGAAACAGTCTTGGTTTTTACGTTGTGTTCAAGAAAATATATTCCAAGAAGTAGATAAAGCATCAAAATAATTATGAGAGGGGCAATCTGGTCATTTGCATGCAAAAGTTTCACAATGAAATTACATGGCTACCATGATATTATGCTACAAACCCCAATTAGTTTGAAGACTTAAAGCACACATTATGTCTTTGTTTTGTGGATCGGACGGACATGTAAAAGAATAATTTATTCAGGATCAATTGACATTGCGAATTGAGGTAAAAGAGCTTCCCTTAGGAAATCAACTGTAGCCATTTATAATGCATTAAAACGATGTAAATTTTAATTACTTGAATCCCCTGGATACTAGCTGTTTCGATTAAATTAAAATTCAAATAATGTACCAAATAAACACAAAAGTACTATAGCTGCTATTTGAATCCTAACTCCTCACCAAATCTTCACATTTTTTACAGCATCTGCTTCATTTCCTCTCTTTACAAATGAAAGAAAAAACATTGTCAAAATATAAACAAAAAATTATGATCAATTGATAACTATAAATAAACTCGCTGTAAGGCAATTATAAATACGTAGATGAAAGTTCTCCAATGAATGGATGTATATCCTAAGATAAGCTGGTCGTAAGGTAGCTAAAATGAATGAGGATGTATACATGATGACAAAATATCCCATACCCCCCAGGGGTAGATCGATTTGGCCAAAATATATCCTATTATAGCACTTGACCCAATATACCTTTATACTAAACGTAGAAATCCGTCGACGTATATAGACAGGAGGAAGCGACCTATTTTGTACCATTATTCCCCCCCTGCCCCTTGGTGTTCAAACGACGGAGCTGAAAATACACATAATGATTAGCCGTGGCCTGAATAATCATTATGCTAAATTTGAACACATGATTTCAAAAGAAAAACAAAATTACCCCTACCCCGTAAAAATCGGTCTACGCATATCGTCAGAATCGTGTTGACAGACAGACAGGCATACGGACAATGATGGCTAAATCAATACTAGATGAAATGATTTCATTTACGTAATAACTTTTCTTACTTTGTCACTTCCTCATGATAGCTTTACTCCTGCAAAAATTATTATTCCTCCGAAGATCTCGAGAAAATTTCCCAGATGCCAGTAGTGAGAAATGTAGTGAGTGAGTAATCCTATCGGGGCGGGGAAAAATTTTCTATATTGACCCTCGGCAAAGCTTTGTCTTTGAAGATAACAACTGTTAAAAAGAGAAGGAAAGCTAGATAAAAGATAAATGTGGATGCTGGTGCTATTGGCTGGGTCAGGTCTTGTGCCGGTCAGTTGCATCTTGTAGTTTAAACTTGATCTCAACGAGTAAAATCCTTCAAAAGTTTGACTACTATGCGGATTCCCCAATGCATGCGTTTTCTATAATATGCCTACTAGATCATATCATGTAATAGTAATGTCCCAACCCAATGAGGTATGGTTCACTTGGAAAGAATGTTTAACGTTTAAGCAGTAGTCATCATTTTGCTACTTTTTACTTCTTTACCCACACCCACTACTAATCTGTCTGTAATCATCAGATTTGTTCATCAATAAAGGGAACAAGTTTGAGTTTGTGAAATACAACATCGAAAGGATTACACGCAAGGCGGAGGAAGTTTGTGCCTTGTGGGTGTTGAAATGATCATTCATGGAGAATAGTCAATGAATTGTTATGAATTGCAAGCTTAAAGTCTCCACATCAGTTTCGCCAGATAGAAATCTAATTCAAAATATTTTGTCTATATTTCTTCTATATTACTGCCTATTTGATAAGGTATCTTGTAGTATATGACCATGAGGAGGAGAATGACGAGGATGACAACTTGACGAGTTTAAAGGACGCGTTAAGGATGCTTGTAATTTTTAATTCTGGTCACAGTAATAATTTTCAATTTCAATTGTCCTTTTCATAAATTTACTACTACCTTCCATAATTTGATGCTACATAGTTTGAATATATAAACGAGGAGTTGTAAGGAAAGCATGTTAACGAATTGATATTCAGATGAAATGCGCTAAAAATGCACATTTAATAGTTCATGTTTGAAAGCTAATTTCCCTAAGATATTGGTGATTTATATGAATCTTCTCAATCTTCCCTGCCTAGGTATTTTTACTTTATGGCTTTCCCGATTCATTCATATATGTAGTTAGCTTTAAACCTTTTTCTGGTCTAATGAGTAACTCGTGAATTCCCAATTCCCATTTCATGTTGATTTCTGTTGAAGCCCTGAATGAAACCCTTTCATCCGGATTCATGTATCCAAATTTTATGTCCGCAATTGTTTATTCCTGGATTCAGCGTAAAAACCAAAATATTTCATTTAGGTGGTGTTATAGACGGGAAATTCCTTTTTCACGAGTTTTTATCATGTATGTGTGACTGCTGATCTTCCCTTCTGCTGATTGTGCGATGTGAATGAAAAGGGTCGCAAGTCGGAATGTCATAGTCATAAACCTTTTGGGTACAAATATTTCCATTCCTTGCTACAGTATAAAAGGTAAGTTTAACCTTGAAAAGAGCATCAGTTACTATTTCCCTTTTGAGTCACTCGCACTTACAAAGCAATCCAACACACCTTCAAGCAGAACTTCCTCACAAGTTTCAAAAACTTCACATCACATCATGGTTTCCGTCAAGAACTTTTTCTTTGCTGTCTTCGCCATCATCGTATTGGTCTGTGTTCTGTCCGCATCTGGAAACCCAATTGAAACTGAGAAAATTCCAGATACAAAAGGTAAGAGGAAGCTTAAATGTATAATTTAATTTCAATTTTGTAATATTATAGTTATGAAGATAGTCGCCCTCGAAGCTGATATTGATTTCCTAATTTTTCCTAGATGCCCCAACCTTGAGAGAAGCTCGATTTTACGGTGGAATGGGTATGGCTGGATCACAAGCGTCAGCATCTGCTTCTGCCTCCGCTGGAGCCACTGGACTCGGACATGGTTATCCAATGGGAGGTTACGGGTAAGCTTGGGCAAAAATGAAATTATCAAATTGCACTGCTAAAAACGACAGCGACGTACTTTAATGTGTATTAATCATTTTATTGAATTTTACAGTGGATGGGGGTGGGGCAAGTAAAGGTCTCAGGATCTTCCTTCCAGTCTCAAAATATGGTGCTCTCAATTGTTTTAACTACCCTCTTTACCCATATTTCAAATTAAAATATTGTCATTGTAAAATAAAACAATAAAAATAGAAGAAATGAATCTAATTTAAAAGTTGGTCAATCGGTTTGTCTATAAATTTTCACTCCAGATTCATTGAGACATTCATCCAAGCAAGACCTTCATAAAGTATTGTAAAAATCATCCCTTAGTTAACAATCAGCAAATATTAATAAGCTCGTAACTAATTGATCTTACTGTTAAAATCTTTGATTATGTAATTGGTGGCTTCTATGCTGGTCGCGTGCATAACTTTTATGCATGAAAATTATATTGACGCGGTGTTTCCATCCAATTGATTCCAATGAAGCTGGAGAACTAGGTTTACGAAGGTCACGAAGTAATTACGGAGGTAATCAAGTAATGAAAGGATCTATAGTTTCAATTTCAAGTATTGAGGTTCCAGTGAAAACAACGGTGTGCTAGTGCTAATCTGAGAGCAAGCTATGGACTCCCGAGTTTTTTCTATATGTAATTACAAGGATTAGTTTCGCAGGTTCCAGGAGCAATAGGATCCTCAATCAATACTGACTGAGAGGTTTATGGCAACTCCAGGACCACAGGATCCGAAGTTCTATTATCGGCAATGGAGGATCTATTAGGAATGCTGGAATTACTATAAATATACTTTTCAAGTTGAAGCAATTCCGGTTCCATCCAACGGGATTGTGTACATGTATCGTATGGTAGTGGTAGGTAGTGCAGGTTTGAATAAGAAATCAATGGATACTGATAACTGATTGATAGCTGGAGCGCCTGGAGCTTTAAATAAACTCGAAAACCTCTCAATAGCCATAAAAATGTCAAATGTCAAATGTCTTGATAATCTTGATCGACCGATTTGGCTAAAAATGTACCCCATGTACTTACAAACATACATACGTACCAAATTTGGTAAAAATCGGTCTACGCATAATATATCTCAGAATCGCGTTGACACTCGACAGTCTTGACTTGACACATGACAGACGGGTAATCATGGCCATAGCTAAAACGAATTTAGCTGCCGTAATAAAATGAATTTTTAGCAGTGCTACAGGAATGTTAGTCTGATCTTGAGGTGAGGACTTACTGTGAGGACACGGACACGTCTGACCTGACGCTCTGACGTCACCAATTTGTCGTGGAAGGGCAGTTTGTGTTTTCTGTTTGTTCTACGTGATAAGCTCATTTGACTCGAATATGTGCAATCTAGTGGTCGCTTGATATGTGCATTGCATTTTGCATAGCAAGTTGTAGCTCATTCGAGTTTGTGCTGTAGTAGAAAGAAACTGAGGCAGTGCGTGTGTCGTGTCGTCTTGTCACTAGTTGTTGTAGTTTCGTAAACACTAACAACGTAAACAAACTATACTTCATGCTTTTGTAAAAAGTTCGGTAACTCGCAACTGGTAACCAGTTAGTGTTCTGTAAAAAGTCATATTCAGCATTCCAATGTTAAATGTTGAATATTCTTCTCATTTAGTATTACTCAATTTGTTAGATTGTAATTTTGTCTGTCATCTGTCATTTCCACAGAGCTATTTATAATCAACCTGAGATTAAATTGAATGAGACCCACTGATTTTGCCTGTGACTGTCAACTGTCTGTCAACTATTAAATACTAACTCGAAAATCACAGGGCATTATTATTCAACATTTAAGGTAATCAATCGATCTTATTCTTTTCTTGTCACTTGTAGCTGGTTGTCTTAATATTCTATGTAATTTCATATTTCACATTCAACATATTATTCATGCCGTAGTTGGTAGTAGGGGTTCTCCGCCTGTCTGTCACATGTGAAAATCCTAGGTCATTAAAAGTAGACATATTTGTTAATTTTGATTTAATGAGATTAAAACCATCATTTTTTAAATGTGTCTGACACGTAACACCCGTTAACTAAAATACTTAGATGTAAAACTTTATTTATTTAGCCAACAGATACTGAATCGTCAACCGCTCAGAATGTCTGACGAGAACAATACCTCAATTTCTGACCTCATTTTGAAGCATGATGCCGTCACTAAAGCTATAGAAGAGGAGCTCGTCTTGGCTTACGTGAATAACATGAAAAAGGTAATTGAAGCAGTTTCGGAAGAGATTAAAGCTACAACACGCCTCTATCGGGGTGAGCCAAATCCACAACCGCAACTTACAATCGAACCGTCTCCACCTCCACCACAACAATCATCAACTGTAAAAGTGAATGAATCTAAGAAGCCGTCAACAAGACGAGAACCCAGTAAACCAGCACCAGCATTCAAGTCAGCTGGACAGCATCCCAAATCAGGTGCTTTTGTTAAGCAGCGATCCTCCGACCAAATGATAACGGATGAATGGGAAGAAGAAAACGTGAAATCGGCGACTCAAAAGTATGCCCACAATGTTGTCTATTTTAAAGGATAATTTCTTAGTAGAGGTCATACGAAATGTCCACTTTCTCACGTCACGTGCACGTGGGATTGAAATGATCTAATTTAGTAATTACGTCTGTTTGTTACAAAATAACTTACTTTATATACGTAGTAGTAGGTCTTTATCCAGAACAGAAGTCAAGTCAAGCTAACTAAAAATTCATTAGAAAATTTGTCAATTGTATAATAGTAGCTAACCATATAAGATAAGTAAAAGTACTGCAAAATTGACAACCACGTGTTAAAGATTTTGAAGTTATTTTATTATTGTAGAAAACCAATGAACAATACATATAGTAAATAGAAACAAACTTTAACCTACGTCCTTAAAGATAATTTTAAATTACAAATCCAAGATAACTCAAGTATACAGTTTATTAGTTGTCCATTTGACAAGCATTGAACTTTCACTTTCAATGCATTAATTTTAACATATCTTCAATAACTTTCCTCCGGCTCCACCTCCATTTCTTTCTGATACCGGGAATGAGATTCCTTCACATGTTTTGTCATTCTTGACCTCAAAGCAAATACTTTTCCGCAAATCTCACAAGGAAAAGCAATTTTTGGTCCAATCATCTCAGCCCTCTCGACAATAATCTTTTTCTCTTTTTCCGGCAACAGATCGTTATGTGCTGAAGTCCTATGTCTACGAAGTCCTCCTCTGTGTTTATAACTCATTTCGCAAAACTCACATTGAAACTCTCGAACTTCTGAGTGAACTTTAAAATGTTTTTGGAGCGCCTCCTTACAACCAAACCCTACTCCCACAAGTTTCGCACATAAAAGGTTTCTCATTTTTGTGACTTCGAATATGTCTTCGAAATGCCTCTCCATCTCTATAGTGAAACCTCCTGTTGCAGATGCTACAATCATGAAATTTCTTCTGAAGATCGGGCCTATGCTGTCGCTCAATGTGACTTTTAAGGGCGACCTTACTCAAGAGTTTAATTTGACAATAGCTACATTCAAACTGTATCCTTAAGGATGGCGGCAAATGGGTAACTTTGTGATGTTCAAGTTGACACTTTTCTGCAAACATTTTTCCACACTCGTCGCACTTGAAGGGTTTTACATTTTTTTTCAGTTCAACTACTTCGCCCCTCTTAGCAGCTTCAACTTTTTGAAGGAAATCGGAAGGAAATCTGCATTCCATACTTTTCACTTCCTCCGCATTCTTGTGAGTGTACATGTGAAGACGAAGTTGCTCAGGTACACTCATCCCCTTGACGGGTACAGGTTTATGACAAATTTCACAGAGAAGGCGAACCTCTTGTCTTAAATGAACTTGGGAGATGTGGCATCGTAAAGAACGTCCGCGTTCCAGTGATAAAAAACATAATGGACAGGATCTAGCCAGGCCTTAAAAATAATTTCACATTTATCAGACAAAATAAAATCTAGTCAAATAAATTACTTAATTATAATTTTAATCACCCTCATAGTCATAATCCTTTGCACTAATGTGGAAATTCCTGATATGAATCCGAAGTTTTTGAAACACTGAGAAATCCCCTCCCTCAAAAAACTTTCCACACTCAGGCTCCTCACATGTGAGCCCGGATAGAGACAAATTGACCAATGTGTAGCGAAAGAGGAGGAGGTCTTCTTTAAGAATTAAAAATGTTTTATCATGGTACGAACTTAGCCAAGCTATTCGATCTATCGCAGACTCTTGGTTTAGTTTCCATTTCTTCCTTTTTTGAACACGTTTTCCCTTCAATGCGTTCGACTTTGATGTTTTCAATTTCACAGTTCTTTTCTTGAAAACTTCCTCAAAATTTTTCTCTCCAGCTGCAACCGCATCCTGCTTTTCTTTTTCACTTTTATGAGTCCACTTGTGGCACCTGGCAAAGAACCTGCCGGACAATGTTGGCTTCCAGCAAATATCACAAATAAAACAACACTCAGGTTTATGCACCTCCTTCAAATGACGGTTAAGGGTGGATCCATCTTCAAAATCGCTATTGCATATTGGACAAGCTCGAGACTTATATAAGTAGTTTTTATCTACAACGTGAGACTCTTCAATGTGCTCTTGCATCTTTCCAAAAGTGTCCAGATCCCAACCGAAAACGAATTTTCCACAGTTATCTTCCATACAGGTGAATCCTTCACGAGAAAACTGGACCATGGTGTACTTAAACACGAGCAAATTCTGACTTCTTATTCCTCTCCAAATATTGGAACGAAGTGGGCATCTAAACTTTCGATCTTCTATTAAAGCCCCACTTGTAAAGGAAGATTGACTAGCTTCCGCATGTTTAAAAGATAGTTGTCCTTGTTTTCGTAGCTTTTTCATACGTTTATTGTATCCAGAACAGCCTTCCTTTCTTCTAACCTTCTCGATTATCTTGTCTTCCTCCTTTTCCTTCTCATTTTTGTGAGATTTCATGTGCTCCTGGAGCTGACGATTATTGAGAGTTACGGCTCCATGTTCTGGAATGGGTTTTAAACATGCTTCACACGCAAATCGTGTTTCATTCGTATGCTGACAAAATAAATGGTTTCGGAGATACACTCCATCTTCAAATCTTTCATTGCAAAGGATACACGATCGTGGCTCAGCTAAATACAATTAATTACAGTTTACCATATTATACTCAAATACAAATCTATCAAATTATAATTTTTTTAAACTAAAACTCACTCGGATATTCTGGATCGTCATGGTCATCCATGACGTGATATCGCATTTCTTGAAAAGAATCGTAATAAACTCCATCCACCACTTTAGAACAACTTCCCTCCAAACACTTCAACCCTGTAGGGAACAGTCTCATAAATGTATGTTGAAAGAGGAGGTGCTCCTTCCCAACAAAATAGAACGCAGTGTCTCTCGGCCTTCGTCGAGTTTCGGCGTTGATGCTCTTGCGATAGTTGTGTGTAACTAGTTTAGGTTTCTGTATTTCCCGGGCTTCTAGAAGAGCATCAAGCTCGCTGAAAATATAAGGTTAAGATCTTGAGAAAATCCCACTAGTTATATAATTTCAATATTTTAGTTTTAAACATTATACAATAAACTGGGTTACATATTAGAGTAATTGTCTTCATCAGAGTTATGCTCGTCGGAGGAGCGCTGCGGGTCCTCATCATTTTCATTCCAGTTATCATCTCCATCCTCAGTATTTACACTAATACGATGACCTTGTACTTTGTAATTGTCTTCATCCTCATCACTTGCTAGGGGATCTTTTAAACTTTCTTGTATGAAGGACAAAGCCTTTAATTTAGATTGTCTTGTAGACCTCCCCTCATCCACAGGCTCTTTTACGTAAGGAATCTCTTTTTCAGGGATTTCTTCGCACTCAAAAACTTTCCCATTTGAAACTGTATACTGTTCTGCTTGGATTTTTTTCCCTTTTTTACACAACTTCAATGCATTTCTCTTCCTTTTTTCTTGTAACCGATATCCTCTTGATTTGAGGAGCTTTATTCGTCGAGTAATGTCCATATCTCGTTCTCCCACCGCTTTAGCGTCTTCTTTCTCTTGTGTACTTTTATGCGACCACATGTGAAGCTTCCAAAATGCAGTATTGCGAGATGTCGGCTTCCAACAAACTTCACAAATTGCAGGAAACTGGTGACTTGAAAGGAGATGTTTTCGAAGAGTGGTTCCATCTGAAAGCTTTGCGTTGCAAACTGGACAGGATCTAGGTTTAGCTGGAAAATAATAAAATGACAGAAGATATGATAAGGAAGAAGTAAAATTAGAAGGATATTTTCATTAGTAAAATAAACTACATACTTGAATAGTCGTCTTCATTTCTATGAACATCAATGATATGCGAGGCAATGTCTTGAAAGGCGGATTGATCCTTACCCTCTACAATTTCCCAACAATTATCTTCTAAACATTGGAAGGAATTTGAGGTGAAGCTAATAGTAGTGTTTTGATAAAGTAAGATATTCTTGTTAAGAAGCCAAAATTGATCAAGATTGGTTAGCTTTCTAAGTTGAGGTTTTCTTCCGGGGGATATGACAGTTGAAGTAGATGAAGGTTTGGTATTGGTCGTGGGCAAACGCCTAAACATATAATTTAGTTAAATAATGTTAATCATTTATCGTCATCATAGAATTTTAATACCATTAATACGAATGGCTCATCGTTGAAAGTCACTTACATCGATTGAAAGATGTTAACGTAGCTGGTTTGAATTTCATCTTTACATT
>JAHZNA010003686.1:0-10723 GCA_027743935.1 Sinodicranocentrus sp. ZH6 | reverse complement strand
CTGCAGAAATCTGAATGCTTTCCAGCTGTATGAAGCACTTACAAATCCCAAATTATCTGTCATACCATTACTGAGTAATAATCCAGCAAATATCAGTAATGCAACTGCCCACGCCTGAAAATATTGCAAGTAAATTATTTTCTTTCTCACAAAATTGGTGTGCACAAATTATTGTATTATCTCACTATATGTATCATTGATCCAGCCACACACACGCAACGGACAAAAATTCTGGAATTCATGCTTCCCATGGAATGTGGATACAGATTACAGAATGCTGAAAGTATGAATCCCGGCCCCGGCAAACACGTTTGCACCCAACAGAATCTTTCATGAACACTAAATTGGTGATAAAATGTTTGTAAAATATTCTTTTAGACTTATTTTGTAAAGAGATGGTATGCAAGTATGATGTACCGGTAAAACGAAAGAGAAAATGCAAATATCCGTAGAAATTTTGACACCTCATGTATAGTTCAACATTGCTCATATGATATGGCACTAATGACAAAAAAGCTCGTGAGTAAACACGCACGCATCTCCTTATTTTAGGAAATTCGCACAAATTTTTGTCACATTTGTCACAATCTTATTTCGCAATTACCAAGTAATCCTCGCTCAAAATCTCCATCTCACTTTTACCCACATTCACAAACATCACAGAACAAGTAACGCCAAACGCTCGACTAAACTTTCATTTTTGAAAATATTCGCAATTTTCCAAGAACGCGTGAAGTCATGATTTACCCATTGCATTACAATACAACGATAAAAACCATTCAAATGTGCCAGTGTAATGCCATAGACTTCAGCTATAACTGAAGTATAACACTTCTTCACATCTTCGTCAATACATACTCACAAATACTTCCCATGTGTCTTCTTTCTTTCTTTCTGATGGCATTTTTATTTCACTTACAACTAGCAAGGCTAAAGCAGGAACACGAATGAGTATAATCACTTTTCGTTTTAAAATTCATGTAAAATGAAAATGTAAGTCTCCGTGGGAGTTGGTAATTTCGCATATCTCACCCACCTAAATGAATAAAAATTCTACATAATATACACACCGTATACACGTCTTTTGATGCTGTACACCCACTACAAGTGCATAATCTTTCACTAAAACTGTTAGCATAGCATTGTTTAAAACAGTTTTGAAATGGCGACGCCGGATGCGGAACTGAATACAAGGATGGTGTACATATGTGACTTTTGTAAGAAATTGTTTGAAGCTTTACGACTTACTTACGACACCCAAGTATTCTTACTTGTTTCTACCTACAGGATTTCCCTTGGCACGTACATACATTGCCACAGAACAATGAGAATGATGCATATGCATACTTTAGTAGGTGTCTAATTGCAACTCTCTTTCTGTTACTTTTAAACGGATACTCTCAGCTCTACTAGTGCGAGTCAACGGCACTCATTGTCAGCTCACAGCAGCGTCCCATCCAAAACCATCCCAACGGTCATAGACGCTCGTAGGTATATTCTGTACACTTCGACTTGAGTGTTCTTCCGAGTTGGAATGGAAAACGGGATGCTAAATTGATAAAACAAAGTACAACGACAAGTATTTACCGTCCTTTACACAATGAGCTTTTGGCCTAATAATATGCAAAAATGTTTACGCTGACATCCATATTCATAAGAGGAATAATAAGTAATATAGTTTGCTTCAGTAATAACAATAATAACAAACCTTACGGTACTTCATTTCGGGGACAGGACAAGAGAGAATTCGTTAAAATATGAGTGATGTGATGAAGCTTCGAGTGGCAATGGGAGACTTTTAAGATGACCCAAATGATGTATGATACTTGTGAAGTAGAATCTTCAGCACACTCATCAGATGTATTTTTGAAATAGCACATCTGTCAGGCTATTTCTTATTTATAGAACAGACATGATCAAATACGTAAACGTACGAAACTTTTGTGGTGATTAAGAAAGAAGTATATTCTCGATTTCCTATTATTCAAAGAATTTAATGTCTAGAAAAAGGATTGTATTTTTTAACCAGAATGTAATTGAATGATTGATCCGTGTTTTGTAAATCTCAATAGATTAAGATGATATTGAATAAGGAAAGAGAGGACACGAAGTTTACATTTTGCCGTAGAGTAAAAGGAAGTCAACATGGATATGGGAATATAAGAGAAACAATCTATGACAATCACTACTACTACTGCTGCGCTACATTAAGCATAAACATTGAGTACGAATGTCGCAGAACAACTCGCACTTTCTTAAACTGTCTAAATACAAATGTAATACCTGCAGTCTTCGAGAAATACCTTGTTTTGCTTGTACAACATTCAATGTTACAGAATCACAAAATTACTGCTGATAATATAGAACCATTTAGCACATAGTTTTTGATAACTATTCTACATTTTAATCTTATTCTGGCACCTGAACGACTGAATATAGATAAGTTTAATTCGTTAGTTGATATACAATTTCTTAAGTAAGAGTTATCACAATGCGGTACACTGACTTGGATTGTTTGGCTATTATATTATGTTATATAGTTACATAAAAATTGTTACAATGAGTTTGCTAAAGCTATGAGAATAAATTCTCATCGATGTGAACATTTTCAAAATTTAAAATTCTAGTTCATTTTATAACTTGAGGCTACCACATTTTTTCAAACTGTAATCCACATTGAAAAGGATAAACTATATGAGGTATAAAGCATCCTATCATCGCTAATACATTTATTGCATTCAACAATATAGTATACAATGGTCGCTTTGTGATTTGTGATAAGCTCAGTTAATTATATCTAAATTATGATTTCTTACAGCAGAAGTAAGTTATGTGAACACGTTTTCCTTGCAATTAAATAGCTAAAAGCTATCTGTTTCACTGACAAAGTCTCCTCTTTGTTTTCTACGAATGTGCCGAATGTAACAAACGAGAATGAAGAGGTACGTGACAGTGCACAGGCAATTTACTATTACGGAAACTACTCGTAGCAGTTCTGCTGGTTGGCCACGGTTTGTTGGTCGAGATCCTTTCCAGAAAATTATCATCGTGACAGAAGCTCCTACCTGGAATAAAGCAAGTAGCACTCCGGATAATTGCAGAGTATGGACGGACTCCTACAAGGTCAAAGAAAATAATATAACGTAAGCTACGTTCACATTAGAAAGATGGTCTTAAATAAAAATTATTTTCAGAATCATCTTTATTATTTGCATAATAAAAAACATGACATTTACTAAATATAAGCGAAAATATCGCTATAATTATTTATGAAGAAATGTACCTTTCGAACACCCCGGAATATGAGAAAAGCTGTTATAAGCGTCCCACATGCATAAGCCGACATGAATGTCAAATCGAACCTGCTTAGCTGGATTGGGTAAATCAAAATATATTTGAAAATAGTCGACTTATTTAAATGGTATTATTTTATGAAGACAAGTCGAGATGGAAGTTCGCATTTCTCTATATTTTACAGTATCATGCATATCCAATTAAAATTATTATTCAATGACAACAACTGAGGTTATCAGAGAAACTTACATTTTGGCTCGAACCTCGGGGCGAAATGGAAAACGCACCGAACAGGGTGATTAATGGGATAACCCATAGTCCAACTATCTATTTGAAATAACAACACAATTCTGACCTTGAAAAATGTTAAATGTTCGTTGCATAAAGATCACTAGACAAAGTTAGTGCGCTTCTATTGGTTAGTATTGAATTGTATATTCTATAAACATTGCAGTGCACTAATTAACTAACCTACTTAAATCCTCTTAACTTACTAAATGAATCGTGATCCCGAAATAGGTTAAGCCACGGCTGGAAAACAGTAAGCAGCACATGATGAAGAAGACGTTCTCGAGAATATCTCAAAACCTATAACTTCACACAAGCATGCTAAAATCTGGCTGAACAAAAGGCTTTTACATTTGTTACATGTTGATTTGAGATAAATTTGCATTTTGCTTTGCGATTTTTATAATTCTATTAATGCATTTTTACATTAGGGCTAACACGCCCACTGCTAACTGTTGCAGTTTTATCCTCTAATGAAAAAAGCAAACAGCTTTATCCTGTTTAAAGTTTTATAATCGTATTAGTTCGCAATCTGTCTGGAAAACGTACATACACCAATTAGAAACTTTCATGGTCACCAATTTGCACTAATTATAAATTTATATTTATCATTGCTTATTCATATGCAACACGCTGCTACTTCTTACAAAAATTGCACCACGCACTGCAAACAGTGAATCGCATATTTTGCAGCATCAGTTCGGAATTAAATAAAAAAAATAGGTAGAGAATTGAGATTTTTGTTATGAGAATATCGTGCCGGCGGTTTTCAATAAATTGACAACATTGAATCCTTTCTTTTATTACATCTTGACTACTTTTCTCCTTTAATTCCATCTCGCATTGCGTTGCGCAATGCAACCCCCGTCTCTAGAAGTAATCCACCTTTAATGCTGGTGCATTTCAGTGAAATCTAATAAAAGTTTTCCTTTTCGATGTAAATTTTTCGAGAGAACTTGTTATTGCTGTATTTAAGCTTTCCCTTTTACACGCCCACTCACAATGTCAGTGTGGAATGAAATGTATGGGTTCGTTTTGCCTTGCAGCTCATGTTTCGCTTCTTTCTTTTTCTTTGACAGTTGACTCCCTTGCAAAGAAAAGGTTCAATTTAGGTGAATCTACTATTCCACCTTTCAACTTTCACCCAACTCCCTTTTGCTCTGAAAAATAAAACTAGAATAAATTGAAATTTAATTTTCTAACCTGTTTATTGGTCACATTTACGTACGTTGACAGCGTGAAAGCGAGATATTACCAATATCCTTATTCAATGTGACAGAACTATGTATTATGTATGAACTTACTTGGATGCCAAGAATATGAACATTAAAATATATCAACTTGCATAGTAATTTTAAGCCCACGATGTATCATAAAATCATAAACACCAAAGGTGGAAAATCGAATTTCTTGAACTTTTAAATGCAAACTTATAATTAATGTTAATTATACAAGAAGTAACTAAATGGTGAGTTCAATCAATGTATGTAATTCATTTGTTGTATTTAGGAGCGGAATATTAAATTAAATCGCTGTCGCTGTAGCCCAAGTCTTTCAAAGATACCAACAACCAAACCAAGTAGTGATAGTTGAGTTTATTGCAGAGAACTGAGATGTGTAAATTGAGTTATCTGCATTTTGAAATGAATCGAATCAATTAACAGAGCATTTTAGACTTAATTTCTGTTTATGAATGTGTCACGCGCTCAGCCCCTTAGTCCTTAAGCACAAACACGCTATCCTATTTTTTTGTTAAACTTACAATAAGAGACTCAATTTCAATATTTAATTACTTGTGTGCAAATCAAAGGATAAGCAAAAATGTATAAAAAGTAACATACCTACGTATGTCCACCTTCAGAGTGCTCAATCCATCCAGTCGAAGACCCGAGGATGGAATGACGGGAAATCGGAGACAAAGCTATGGTTTTCTGTGGTTAGAGAAACTCCAGTAGTCTTCTTTAGGCTCCCTGCCATCCATTATGTTTGCGTTCGCATCCGCTTTTCCTTCATTTCAAAACAGTACTTCAGAGTGCGTACATCTTTTATTTCATTTCATTTTGGGCTCTTTACATTTCTATAGTTTGTAAGAAACAGAACGGTGAACAGTATCTGAGTGACTGGACTGCGATACTAGTGTGGTATGTATGATATAAAAAATAAAATCTTTATAATATGCTTTCATTTTTTGCCTTTCCTAACCGCAAAAGTAACTTTTTCGAAGATTCTAGGAAAAAGTTGCAAGGTTTATTAGATGAGATCCGGAGAAGAAGGATTTGTATTTTCAGTGAAACTATACAAAACATAGTTTCACATGTCAGAAGTTGTGAGAAGATGAGGACTAGTAGAGTGAATAATCTAAGCGAAAAAAAGTTGATGACAGACTCTTTCACGAACACACGACACGTAGAACGTAATTTTTTTCTCATAGCTCACATGGATTCTCATATGAACAATATGAACATTAATGCTTGATTGAGTATGCATTTCGTTATAAAAATACAATATAAATTCGATTTTCTTACATAGCTTCTACTTCGGGTATGCTCATTCGATAAGATCAGGTCATTGAATATAGTGTCAGTAAATTCTATTTAATGGACTCTAGCTAGGGTGGAAGGAATGAGAAGAGAGACAAGTTAGTAGAGCGAGAGAAAATTTGGAATTATTGATTGAGGATATTAAATATGTAAGGCGAACACATGTTCACTTTCTAAACGAAGTGGAGGTAAACTTTGTGTGGGACATGTCAAATAGTCAGTCAAGTCCATTCTGGATAATATATAAGTTTTTTTATCAGCGGAACAAAATATTGAATAATATATTACCTACTACTTCGAGAAAAGTTAGACTTTTCTACACACCACTCCATTATTTTATCAGTCAGAGCGTCAAATATTGCAAGGTTTAGGTTTGGTTTTTCATCATAGCTATTAAAGTGTGTTCGCAACTTGTTTCGTCTCGTATCTGACGCCATATATATCTAAACTGTCTATGTAAGTCTTGCCTCTGATAAAATATTATTCAATATTCTCACGAAAAGTGATTAGAATGAGGACACATGTCATCATAATTATGTATAACGATACAATCTCGCGTTGATAGCTCAAAAGTACGCGTTTCCTTACTTTTTCCAGGCGACAGTCTTACCTGTCTATTTACATTCTTATTCCCCATGTTTGATTGGAATTCGATAAAAAATGGAGAAATGGGAAATTCCCTCAAGAGAACAAGAGAAGTAGTGAGAGAAACGGAAGTTTACGTCGTTCTTCTTTACTAACTTTCACAATACTTTTCATCTGTAGAGAGAGAGGGCTAGCTTAAGTTGAAAAATCTCTCTATACTGCATCTATACGACTGGTTCACTGTTTCACACCGTACACGGTGCTTGGAAATTGAATGTTATCACCTGAAATAGATTTGACTTGACACCAAGGGAAATGTTAACAAATTCTCCCTTTCATGAGATACGAAAAGCTTAACGAACTTTTCCAACCGTTACACACGTTCGTACAAACAATTTAAGGTAAATAAATAGCTCAATCAATCTAGTGTTGTATGGTTGCGTGTCTAACGCTGAAACTTCAGTGACCATACATAACGACTGAAAATATTAGCACTCTTGTATTACGTGCCTGTATAAATTTATCCGATTCTTTCCAAAAATTGAGACGCAGACACAAATGATAAGCTTTTTGGAAATAAGTAGTTCTGCATTTAACTGACTGCCCTGATTTCAAAGTACCCTCAATTTTTTTCTTCACACTACACTTGTATTCTCCCTCTTTATTTCTCTGAATTTTAACAACGACTGTATAGAATGGATGTTGAATGCTATTACATCCATTCTGTATTGCGGTTAAATGGACATTTATTTTGAGAACTGAAATTAATATTTACTTGCTCCCTGTTTTGAATGCAATGATATAGACTGTTATGTTTTGCTATTACATCCATTCTGTATTGCGGTTAAATGGACATTTATTTTGAGAACTGAAATTAATATTTACTTGCTCCCTGTTTTGAATGCAATGATAGACTGTTATGTTGACTATGTGCTGCACCGGTAAAAGAAAAAAATCTACATCATATAGTGCAATAATAGAAAATGCATGCACTTACTTTCAGCCTGTCTGTCTCTTTGAAAGTAGAAGCAAAAGCGTGCATAATATTTATCTTTCATTCGTTCTTTCCTTCCTAAAATATTCCCTGAAGAACGGAATGAAAAATAAATGTAGGAACTTCGGATCGTGTTGCATGTACACATCAAAACGATTTTGCTGAGAGCACACTTTTCACTCGCTCAGTCTACGAGTAATAAAAAAAGATTGCCTAGAACTTGTAAACATAGGACGCTTTCCTTCCCAGACTTGAGTTCCAAAAAAGCAGTCCACACACATATTCAGACTATTGAATCACTCCTTGGCAAACATTTGTCCATTTGATTTCCACTATTTTTTTTACCGATATCGTCCTTTGGAGGAAAGTATCAATAATGACAACGGTGATGATAATAATGATTACAAACAGGAAACTACTTCTTTCACCTTGAGGCACGTCTATAAAACTACAAGGATGGTGGACTGGAAAAGGATAGAAGTGTCATTCACTGGTTGTTCTGGTATATCCCTACGTGCACAACCAACTTTATGGAAGCAGAGTTTTACGTGAAGACATCCTTGAGTAAAAGGAATATCAACCAAAGCTTTATATATATACACACACTGTCAATGACGAGGACACGCCAAGTATGAAACTAATAAAACCCTATGAATAGAGGAAAGGAATTTCCTGTTGCTGTTTGAATAGGAAAGAAAATGAGAATGAAAAGTAACGTGGCATAAAAACGAATATCCATGTACTTTCTTTCACCAAAAAAAGGTCAAGTCGCATTAGAGTCATTTGGTGAGCTTCCGTTGTTCCGCGATTGCAAAAAAAGTTTTACAACACACCTTGCAATACGGTAATAATAATTTGCTTTCAATGAACTCCACTTCGATTGTGCCAGCTGGCTCTGGTGTTATTTAAGAATATAAACAAACAGTCCTTTAGAAACGACTATAAAACGAGGAGTGTTTCAAAACTGTATTACATGAATAGAAGATGAGGAAAAGTGCCTAATCAGGGCATCGTCAGCCTCAGACTATATACCCATGTTTATCATATTAATGTCTGCTAAGTTCTTAGATACATTTGCTTTTGAGGGATTTCTCTTCTTTTTGGATTCTCCACATATTCCTTCCTTTGACAAATGAGTTGGGATTTTGGGAAATGTGTTATTCATTCAGCCATCCGTCGTAATCGTAACATTCGCTACTTTTATGCAGGTCTGCCGGTCCGGCAAAAATAGTAACGTGTCATAAACATCAACTCGAAATATGCATTTTTTGTTTACTGGCAACTGAACTCTCGCCAAAAACACAGCTGCTTCCATGCAAAAAAATCATGTTAGATTTTGTCGGTCTCTGGACCGAGTAGAATTAAATGTGATAGACTATGCAAAACCGCTCGTAATATATGTAATCATGTATGCATGTCTACTTATCATAAGTGTCCCATCGATGTACCACATTTCGTAGAACTGGTAGATAAATATTAATATTTTTATTGCAAGACATGCACAGAACTGGAATGCTGTCACTTGTCACATTTTGTATGCAACAACTATTAATGTTTCCACTTGAAGTGAAAGATGACATGGAGTTTCACCGTGGCACGAGTCCTATTCTAATCTAATATAGATTGCTTGTAGCTTGCAATCTTTCCGTCTAGAACTTTGTAAAACAGAGCCAAGCAACTGCGTACATATTGATATTAGTTATTTAGCTTGCGTACTTTATTCGCTGTATCTATATAGATTGCTACCGAACCCCGTCCGTTTCTCCGTTTACCTGTTACTCTTGTTTTCCGTTTTTCCTTAATAACCGTCATATCTCAGCACAGAGTTCGAATTTTTCAATTATATTTTTTTGCAATCGTCATTTAATCATTATATGGCTTTACTCAGTTCTGAGCATGAGCAGATTGTGCTCAAAGGTCACGTAGTTTTCGAATTCAATATTCGTTAGATATAGCAAGTGATACACAAAAATGAAGCTAATACACAGCCAGCACTACTCAAAACTGTTCATAGTTCCTAATTTGGGTCCAATGTCACTTACGGAAACAAATGTCTCGTTTTCTTATCTTATATATTTACATATGCTTAATGATAGAACTGTTTTTTGCTCACCTCAGATTGTAAAATCTTCTAAAAAGTGAATTGATTGATTGAACTACGTGTTCCCACCCGTTGTTTGAATCAACAAAGAAGCAAATAGTTATAACAATTTCACGGCCAACAAGGATGTATATTATTTCGTAAGAGGAAAAAGAGAAAAGATTTCGTTTCGTTTTCGTTAGCCTTTAAGGAAACATGTTATATAGCTTCCCATTTCTTTTTTTTAAAGAGTTCTCTTTATTCTCCAGTAATAGGTATACACAATGTAATGATAATAAAAAAGACAGTCATTAGCATTCGCAGAGTATAAGCTGTAATGTAGACTCCTAATTTAATTTCGTTTACCACAAAATCGCATTACCTAACGTAATGGCCATTCTATCCTGCCTCACTCACGTATAAAATTTATCATTCCTACAGGTTTTAATGCTTCTTCCTCGCTCTAATGAAATTGGCAGTGACAGAGAGACATTATAATATCTTTGATGCATGATATATTATACCTTAACCTCACCGTGCATCCGTTCTACTTTCCCTGATGTATGCAGAAAAGAAATATAACATGACCTGGAGGCTTCACTCATCGTCAGACGGTGGAAGAAAGAAGATAAAATAATCGTCAAATACAGTTGTTTTTGCATGTTACTGCTTAAATAGACAGTAAACCAGCCTTCTGAAATTACCCAACTTTCTCATTAAAATTATTTACGTTTCTTTGTAACAGTATGAGAGATGAAGCCTAGTTTGTCTATTTATCTGTAATGGTAGTTAAGTAGCTTGTAGCAGAACTGGGGAAAGAATATATATAACAAAACTCCCAATCTACTACCACCCTACATGAATCTATATACTTACTTAGGTAGGTGTACAGTGTACATGTCATATGCAACTGCAAAGTACTGAATAAGGCTGAACTTGCTA